>JASDQU010304329.1:0-13699 GCA_032191745.1 Picea mariana
TGGGGAGGTGTGATCAGGGGATCAAATTTTGCTCATTTTTCAAAGTGTTCGGAATGTGATGAAAATAGTGTCATTACGTCCGTCTCATCTTCCTGATTACGGCGGTATATTTACTTTCGCAAACGGAGTCTGTATGGAGGAGATATCGCGATCTATCCACCAAGCCAAATAGGTAAAAATTTGGGATGCTGACTATACCTGTCCGTACAGTCCGTACGGCCACATGGAGGGTCGTACCATCATGGTGAAGTGGCATTTTGATGATGTGGCATAATTGTATTGGATGGTGGTTGCCCAATGGAGTGATGACACGTGTTACATTGGCAACAAATGGCATGAGGGCATGTGGCCCAATACATGGGCGCCACGTGTCCCTTGTGGGTTGGACTATATTGGCTATGTAAAATTAATGGAGGCCACGGGGTTCGACCCCCGGACCTCCCCCATTGTAAAGCCTTGACACATATCTGCTAACCATTAAAGCGGCCACATGAACCTTGTTAGTGGTGTGGGTTTAATTTTATTTAACATTGTTTAAATGTGTCAAAAGGAGGGGGGTCGGGTCGGGGCTTAGCCCCGACCCAAAGTTTATTAATATATGTAACCGTTGTATGGTGCACGCGATTTATAATCGCATACACATATGTTATAGTTTAACCATTGTATTAAAAATATGCGCGGGATTTGAAACCACGACTTGTGGTTTATATATGTAACCCGTGGGTTTTGTAACCAATGGTTTATACATTCGCACGAGGGTTATACCGTTTGCATGGTTCAAACGGTTAAACTATTTTTATGCCCAGCCTATGGTCGCATGCGCTATATGACCCAGTGCCGAGGCGGTTAGGGGCTGGAGGTGCATTAACCATCCTACGGTTTGTACCAGTGCGCGGTTATGAACGGGACTGGGTTCTTTACACTTAATGAGCGTGTGTGCCAGGTTTGAAACACAAGGGTGCAGATTGTAGAACCAGAGACAACAAAGTTGGAGAAGGAGCTTCAAGGAGGCATATCTTTCTCATTTTTCGACCGTTTCAGGTGCCGAAAGAGCCCAGACAGGGGTTTTGGGATGTTGTGGAGCCATTGAAGTAGTCAGTTTGACATTTTGAGCACTGTAAGGCATGTTTTTGAGCACTTTGAGAAATTTAATAATAATGATCCATTGGAAGCTGGACCAGGAGATGTAGCCCGAAGTGGGGTGAACTCCTTTATCAAGTTGTTGTGTTTATGTCTGATGTTCAATATTTTATGCTGTTGTCTATGTGTATTTTACATAAGTAATCCTTTATTATGTGTTGCAAATTGATCTGGTTGCTTTAAAACACATAACATTTAACTTGCAAATATTATTCAATTTTTTCAAGTCTTCTTCAATTTTAGATCAGCACAGTTGCAAATGAAAATGGAAATAATAAATAAAAAGCTTCCTTTTGAAACTAACCCTTGGAGATGTTAGATGATGCCAGGCATAAAAACAATATGGGTGCTAACATGCATGACTTTGAAAATTGTTGACAAACCTATAACCTTAGCTATCAAATTCATGGTGCTAACATCTGGCTCCAACGGGGATGCTATCCTCCCTGTGAGGTAGCAAAGAACATTAGACCAGGTGCCAATCCATTGGGCTTCTCCCAAACTCAAATTTCCAACTGTAACTTGTAACCTGCATCCGCTGAAAACCCAAAACTGTATATGCTCCAAACTGAAATCTAAAACTAAGCTAAAAATAAAAACTCCAGATTGCTAAAAGAAATGCTCATAGTACCGAGCTTATTCGCACTCCTACCTACCCTAACTGCTAAAAAAAAATGTCAATCAAGTGAAATAAAAATGCCAATGCAACCATGCAAGCACTTTATCCACTTTTTGATTTCTTTGCACATGCCTGCTCCAAAGCATGTTTACTGATAAGTCATTCAAAAATTTATCTATAAATTCAAATCTCAAAAAATCAAAAACATTGAGACTGTTTACTGCCTCCAACAAAACTTCAAATGGATCCTCCAAAACATGCATAAAACAACAATCATGTTTCACCCCTTCCACGGCATCCTTGTTTTCATGTAATTCAACATATTGATTACCACAAAAAGGCTGAAAAATATGTTGAGACTGCTAGAAATAACAATATTCTGAATCAGAAGACAATGTTGGCTGAAATGAAACACCTAGTGGCAAGCAATCCATATCTAGCATTAATGTTGATTGACCATCATATTTATTTCCAAGCTGATAGTTGATCATAGGCTACAAATCTGAATTGAAATACCCTTCCATGTAATCAGCAACGGGGTCATTAAAGGTATGAGAATGTTTTTGGTCCTCTTCACTGATAAAAATTTGCTCATGTAGAACAACGTCACTATGAATGTAATCATACTTCATTGCTTCCTTTGTTATCTCGTGATTTTCTATTAACAATTCAAAGGAAGAAAAGCATAATGGAAGATAACTTTCATTGGTAAGTCCATTGCTTTCTTCACATCCAACATCATGCCTGGAGGATTTTTTATTTGAAACATTATAAATATTTTGCTTTAGCAATTTGAAATATGCAAAACACAATGGCAAAGTTATTTCCTCTAATTCTAAACTTTCTTCATTTTCTTCACTGTTGTCATATGCACATTTGCCAATTTCTTTGGGTTGTTGAAAACAATCATTTTCAGATTCAGAAAGTGCAACTGCTTGTTTTGAAGAGTCAAACTCAGAAGAATCACTGTACCCATCATACCTGGGTTCACCAAAAACCTCTGTAATGTCATCAAACATGAAAATTGAGGCAGTGACTTGTTCTTCTACAAGCTTATCCGCAAATTCACCTTCATGGCCATCCACAAATGTATACATAAAGCAGTCAGTTTCTAACTCATGATGGCATGGATCTAAATTTAAATCAATATCAAAGCAATTCGGGAGAGTAGCTTGTTCTTCAAGATGATCATCATTCTTTGCAAACACATCCTCATGACATCCTTCAGGAAAACTTATGACACAATCAACCTCCTTCATATTATGCACAGTCTTTGGTTCCTCAGCCTTCAATTTCTCATTGAAAATCTAATTTTGCAGCTCCTTACCTGCTTGAATATTGTCTGCAACTTTTTGGGCATTGTTGAACATTTGTTGTAAAAACATGGACTTCCTCTCCATCAAAAGAAAAGATAAGTCTAATTGAAAAGTTGTTACATAATGGAGCATGGCAGCAGTTTCAGGAGGTTGGACTTCTTTAGGTAGTTTATAATAAAGACTAGCAAACCTCCTACTGAAATTTGAGATGGTTTCATCTTTCATTCTTCTCATGGCATAAAACTCTGAAAGGAGTAGATTCCATGACTTTCTCTCACCCCAAAATCTACATAAGGCTTCCCTCAATTCATCCCACAAGCTAATCGACTGAGGATGCAAATGTTTGAACCATGCTTTGGCATCTCCTTGTAAAGACTGAGAAAAGGCCCTCATAGACACATCATCATGTTCAATCTAAAAAAGATCTATAAAATGCTCAAATATTTGAATATGCTTTTCAGCTTAATGTCCATCGAGCTATCCATCGAACCTAGGAAGGTACTTATAATGTTTTAGAGGAAAGTCATGAAGGATGGAAGGTAATTTAAGAGGACTATATCTTTCTTGAATCTTGGAGGGTACATGATTAAGAACATAAGGTACAAGCTCAGCTTTGGTTTCATTAAGCTCACAAGAATGATCTTGAACATCATATGGCTCATAAGAAGGAGCTTGGTGAATATCAATTATACAAGAAGGAGGTATACCTACAGTTTGCAATGAAGGATATACAAGGGTAGATCTCTGGGATTCATTTGAACGCAGTAAGTGAAGAAATATTCTTTTTAAAAACTCAGGAAAGGACAAGAAGATATTGATAACAAAGAAAAATACTTCTTGAACTAAACTTAAGCTCGAGTACCTTATTTTCCCATACTGCTCTTCCGTATCTCTGTCAGCAGGTCTCATTCTCCAGTGGAGTCTTTGAATCACATTTGAATCTTGATTGGAGTCGCCATGGAAACTTTAGCTCTGGATTCTTCTACCAGTGGAATCACCTTCAAGTGATTTTCTGATGTGTGGTGTCGACAGAGCATAAATACAACCAATATGTGCCTAAGTGTCTGCTGCTCTCAGACCTTAGAACTAAAACAATGTCATTCTTCCCAAGGAAAATTTTCAAATTTGTCCCCGACAATGGCGCCAGAATGTTAGCACTCAGTAAATCTATTTGGCTGATAAACAGACGATGAAGGTAAATTTTTAAACCAACTTTGAGACCCGAAACTAGCCTTTCGGATCTAGAGAGGTCTCTCTCAGAAATGGTGCTGTCTCCGTGCAGGATATGGATTTGCAAACAATGGCTAGATTTAACAGTGATTATAAAATGTTTCTGGTTATATTGGCACAGAAAAGTAAAACTCGGGCTATGGAGTCGGTCTGAGGAAGAGACGGAACAAATGACTCGGTGATGGGATTCGAGAGGGAAAGGCTAGGTGAGCAACAGCCTTCAGTGTACATTGTAAAGTGTGGCAGGAGAAAAAACACAGGAGGCAACTCAAGAGCATCGTTGTGGATGAATTCGGAGTTAGCTTGAGAGGAAAATGTTTTGTCTAAGTGGTGCCAACAAGGGGTGCAGTACAGCGAATCCGCAGGTTCGAAAATTCGTTCTGAAATAGATGATATGAGATATGAAATAAGAGATACCAGGAAACACATATGTAGAGAAAGAAACACAATACATCCAACTATCACAACTAGAATCTTTACATCAAAACACAGGACCTTTGCATTTAGTTTCAGTCAAAAAACACTCAGACTTCTTACAAAAGAATTTGTTTCTTAAAATTGCCAACAAACCCTCTTTACATAAAAATGATCCCCTTATATAGAAATCTAATGTCACTCTTGTCTGTTAGGGTCAGGCTACTCTCTCCTGGAATCATGGATCCATTTTCTTTGAAAGAGAACAATAACTTCAACGTATTCATTAAAAATAGAAAACCCGACTTTGCCAAATCATAATCGTAACTGAAATATCCTTTACAGTCATTGATCATGATCCAAATTCAACCATATGGTTTTGATGAGACATCATTTGCACTGTTGGACACTCTTTCATCTCTGCACAGCATGTCTGCTACGCAACAGTAACCTACAACAAAAACGCAGCAGAATGCACAGTAAACTGGTAAAATAGGCGTTAAATATGACATCGTATCTCACTGATAAAAAACTATTTTTACAACCCGAGAGAGGTTTTTGTATTTAATCGCATTATAAAGAAAAACCTCTCTCAATTTCTTTAAATTCATCTCCAGCTGGACGAAATACGTGTCGCAAAAACATGTCTCAAACAGGAAATCATGAAAGCTGAAAAATAAGGCTCAAATATTCGTTCGAATATCCCAAGCCATAACACATTTTGAAAATTGGAGAGAGGTTTTTATTATTTGGCTTGTCCTCGACAAAACCCTCTCGGTGATTTTCAAAATTCCTCTCCAATTGATCAGAAATTGATTTTGAAGTTAAACACTAAACCAGTAATTTGCACAGCACAACCTGTAGCATGTGCGCAGGAAAATCCTCTGCACGAAAGCATCCTATGCGCAACAGCATCCCACTATGTGAAATCATCTTATGCACGACAGCATCCCACTGCGTGATGAAAACCATTGCACGAAAGCATCCTATGCGCGACAGCATCCCACTATGCGGTAGCATCCTATGCACGATGAAATCAATTGCGCAACAGAATCCTTTGCGCGGTAAAGTGCTCTGCACAGGGCGTAGCAAATTTTGCAGCACACAGTTGAAAATGAAGTGGAAATAATAAATAAAAACCTTCCTTTTGAAACTGATCCTTGGAGATGTTAGATGATGCCAGGCATAAAAACAATATGGGTGCTAACATGCATGACTTTGCAAATTGTTGACAAACCTATAACCTTAGCTATCAAAATCATGGTGCTAACAGCTGGCTCCAACGGGGATGCTATCCTCCCTATGAGGTAGCAAATAATAGTAGACCATGTGCCAATCCATTGGGCTTCTCACAAACTCAAATTTCCAACTGTAACTTGTAACCTGCATCCACTGAAAACCCAAAACTATAAATGCTCCAAACTGAAATCTAAAACTAAGCTGGAAATAAAAACTCCAAATTGCTAAAAGAAATGCTCATAATACCGAGCTTATTCGCACTCCTACCTACCCTAACTGCTGAAAAAAATGTCAATCAAGTGAAATCAAAATGAGAATGCAACCATGCAAGCACCATATCCACTTTTTGCTTTCTTTGCACATGCCTGCTACAAAGCCTGTTTACTGATATGTCATTCAAAAATTTATCTATAAATTCAAATCTCAAAAAATCAAATACATTGAGATTGTTTTCCGCCTCCATCAAAACTGCTAATAGATCCTCCAAAACATGCATAAAACAACAATCATGTTTCACCCCTTCCACTGCATCCTTGTTTTCATGTAATTCAACATATTGATTACCACAAAAAGGCTGAAAAATATGTTGAGACTGCTAGAAATAACAATCTTCTGAATCAGAAGACATTGCTGGCTGAAATGAAACCCCTAGTGGCAAGCAATCCATATCTAACATTGATGTTGATTGACCATCATATTTATTTCCAAGCTGATAGTTGATCACAGGTTGCAAATATGAACTGAAATACCCTTCCAAGTAATCAGCAACAGGGTCATTAAAGGTATGAGAATGTTTTTGGTCCTCTTCACTCATAACAATTTGCTCATGTAGAACAACATCACTATGAATGCAGTCATACTTCATTGCTTCCTTTGTTATCTCATGATTTTCTTTTAACAAATCAAAGGAAGAAAAGCATAATGGAAGATAACTTTCATTAGCAAGTCCATCGCTTTCTTCACATCCAACATCATGCCTCAAGGATTTATGATTTGAAACATTATAAATATTTTTCTTCGGCAATTTGAAAGATACAAAACATAATGGCAAATTTCTTTCCTCTAATTCTAAACTTTCTTCATTGTCTTCACTGTTGTCATATGCACATTTGCCAATTTCTTTGGGTTGCTGAAAACAATCATTTTCAGATTCAGAAAGTGCAACTGCTTGTTCTGAAGAGTCAACCTCATAAGAATCATTGTACCCATCATACATGGGTTCACCAAAAACCTTTGTAATTTCATCAAGCATGCAAATTGAGGTAGTGACGTGTTCTTCTGCAAAATGATCTGCAAATTCACATTCATGGCCATCCACAAATGTATACATAAAACAGTCAGTTTCTATCTCATGATGGCATGGATCTAAATTTAAATCAAAATCAAAGCAATTCGGGAGAGTAGCTTGTTCTTCAAGATGATCATCATTCTTTTCAAACACATACTCATGACATCCTTCTGGAAAACTTATGACACAATCAACCTCCTTCATATTATGCACAGTCTCCAGTTCCTCAGCCTTCAATTTCTCATCGAAAAGATGATTTTGCAGCTCCTTACATGCTTGAATCTTGGCTGCAACTTCCTGAGCATTGTTGAACATCTTTTGCAAAGACATAGACTTCCTCTCCATCAAAAGAAAATATAAGTCTGATTGAAAGGCTATTACATAATGGAGCATGGCAGCAGTTTCAGGATGTTGGACTTATTTAGCCAGTTTATAATAAAGACTAGCAAACCTCCTACTAAAATTTGAGATGGTTTCATCTTTCATTCTTCTCATGGCATAAAACTCTGAAAGGAGTAGATTCCATGACTTTCTCTCACCCCAAAATCTATAGAAAGCTTCCCTCAATTCATCCCATGACCTAATCGACTGAGGATGCAAATGTTTGAACCATGCTTTGGCATCTCCTTGTAAAGACTAAGAAAAGGCCCTCATAGACACATCATCATGTTCAATCTCAAAAAGATCTATAAAATGCACAAAGATTTGAATATGTTTTTTAGTTGAATGTCCATTGAGCTCTCCATCGAACCTAGGAAGGTACTTATAATGTTTTAGAGGAAAGTCATGAAGGATGGAAGGTAATTTAAGAGGACTGTATCTTTCTTGAATCTTGGAGGGTACAGGATTAAGAACAGAAGGTACAAGCTTAGCTTTGGTTTCATTAAGCTAACAAGAATGATCTTGAACATCATATGGCTCAGAGGAAGGCGCTTGGTGAATATCGGTTATACAAGAAGGAGGTATACCTACAGTTTGCAATGAAGGATATACAAGGGTAGATCTCTAGGATTCATTTGAATGCAGTAAGTGAAGAAATATTCATTTGAAAAACTCAAGAAAGGACAAGAAGATATTGATAACACAGAAAAGTACTTCTTGAACTAGACTTAAGCTCGAGTACCTTATTTTCTCATATTGCTCTTCCATATCTCTGTCAACAGGTCTCATTCTCCAGTGGAGTCTTTGAATCACATTTGAAGCTTGATTGGAGTCGCCATGGAAACTTTAGCTCTGGATTCTTCTGCTAGTGGAATCACCTTCAACTGATTTGCTAATGTGTGGAGTCGCCAGAGCAAAAATACAGCCAATATGTTCCTAAGTGTCTGTTGCTCTTAGACCTTAGAACTAAAACAATGTTGTTCTTCCAAGAGAAAATTTTCAAATTCGTCCCCGACAACGGCGCTAGAATATTAGCACTCCGTAAATCTGTTTGGCTAATAAACAGACGACGAAGGTAACTTTTTCAACCAACTTTGAGACCCAAAACTAGCCTTTTGGATCTAGAGAGGGCTCTCTCAAAAATGGTGTGTTCTCCACACAGGATATGGCTTTGCAAACAATGGCTAGATTTAACACCGATGATAAAATGTTTATGGTTATATTGGCACAGAAAAGTAAAACTCAGGCTATGGAGTCGGTCTGAGGAAGAGACGGAACAAATGACTCATTGACTAGATTCAAGAGGGAAAGGCTAGGTGAGAAACAACCTTCATTGTAAACCGTAAAGTGTGGCGGGAGAAAAAACACAAGAAGCAACTCAAGAGCGTTGTTGTGGACAAATTTGGAGTTAGCTTGAGAGGAAAACGTTTTGTCTAAGTGACGCCAACAAGGGGTGCAGTACAGCGAATCCGCAGGTTCAAAAATTCGTTCTGAAATAGATGATATGAGATATGAAATAAGAGATAACAGGAAACACATACACAAAGAAAGAAACACAATACATCCATCTATCGCAACTAGAATCTTTGCATCAAAACATAGGACCTTCGCATTTAGTTTCATTCAAAAAACACTCAGACTTCTTACAATAGCATTTGTTTCTTAAAATTGCCAACAAACCCTGTTTACATAAAAATGATCCCCTTATATAGAAAGCTAATGTCACCCTTGGCTGTTAGGGTCGAGCTACTCTCTCCTAGAATCATGGATCTGTTTTCTTTGAAAGAGAACAATAACTTCAACGGATTGACTAAAAATAGAAAACTCGACTTTGATAAATCATAACCATAACTGAAATATTCTTTACAGACATTGATCATCATCCAAACTCGACCATATGTTTGTAATGAGCCATCATTTTCACTGTTGGACACTCTGTCATCTTTGCACAGCATGTCTGCTACGCAACAGTAACCTACAAAAAAAAAGTAGCAGAATGCGTTGCAAACTGGTAAAATAGGAGTTAAATATGACATCGTATCTCACTGATAAAAAACTATTTTTAGAAACTGAGAGATATTTTGTAGATAATCTCATTATAAATAAAAACCTCTCTCGGTGTCTTGAAATGCATCTCCATTTGGTCGGAATACGTGTCACAAAAACATGTCTCAAACAGAAAATCATGAAAGCTGAAAAATAGGGCTCAAAGATTCATTTGAATCTCCCAATCCGTGACACATTTTGCAAATCAGAGAGAGATTTTTATTATTTGTCTTGTCCTCGACAAAAACCTCTCAGGGATTTTAAAAATTCCTCTCCAGTTGGTCAGAAATTGATTTTTAAGTTAACCACTATACCAGTAATTTGCGCAGTGCGACCTGTAGCATGTGAGCAGGAAATCCTCTGCGCAAAAGCATCTTATGCGTGATAGCATCCCACTACGCAATGAAATCCACGACATGAAATCATCCTATGTGCGACAACATCCCACTGCACGACGAAAACCACTGCACGAAATCATCCTATGCGCGATGACATCCCATTGCGCGACGAAATCCACTACGCGGTAACATCCTATGCGCAATGAAATCCAGTGTGCAACCAAATCCTTTACGTAGTAAAGCGCTCTACGCAACGCGTATAAAATTTTCCAACACACAGTTGCAATTGGAAATGTAAATAATAAATAAAAACCTTCCTTTTGAAACTGACCCTTGGAGACGTTAGATCATGCCAGGCATAAAAACAATATGGGTGTTGACATGCATCAATTTGCAAATTGTTGACAAACCTATAACCTTAGCTATCAAAATCATGGTGCTAAGAGATGGCTCCAACGGGGATGCTATCCTCCCTGTGAGGTAGAAAAGAACAGTAGACCAGGTGCCAATCCATTGGGCTTCTCCCAAACTCAAATTTACAACTGTAACTTGTAACCTGCATCCGGTGGAAACCCAAAACAGTATATGCTCCAAACTGAAATCTGAAACTAAGCTGAAAATAAAAACTCCACATTGCTAAAATAAATGCTCGTAGTACCGAGCTTATTCGCACTCCTACCTACCCTAACTGCTGAAAAAAATGTTAATCAAGTGAAATCAAAATGGCAATGCAACCATGCAATAACTTTATCCACTTTTTGCTTTCTTTGCACATGCCTACTCGAAAGCCTGTTTACTGATAAGTCATTCAAAAAATTATCTATAAATTCAAATCTCAAAAAATCAAAAACATTGACACTGTTTGCCGCCTCCAACAAAACTTCAAATGGATCCTCCAAAACATGCATAAAACAACATTCATGTTTCACCCCTTCCACTGCATCCTTGTTTTCATGTAATTCAACCTATTGATTACCACAAAAAGGCTGAAAAATATGTTGAGACTGTTGGAAATAACAATCTTCTGAATTAGAAGACATTGCTGGCTCAAAATGAAACCCCTAGTGGAAAGCAATCCATATCTAACATTGATGTTGATTTACCATCATATTTATTTCCAAGATGATAGTTGATCACAGGCTGCAAACCTGAATTGAAATACCCTTCTATGTAATCAGCAATAGGGTCATTAAAGGTATGAGAATGTTTTTGGTCCTCTTCAATAATAACAATTTGCTCATGTAGAACAACGTCATTGTGAATGCAGTCATACTTCATTGCTTCCTTTGTTATCTTGTGATTTTCTTTTAACAATTCAAAGGAAGAAAAGCATATGGAAGATAACTTTCATTGGCAAGTCCATCGCTTTCTTCACATCCAACATCATGCCTGAAAGATTTCTGATTTGAAACATTATAAATATTTTTCTTCAGCAATTTGAAAGATGCAAAACACAATGGAAAAGGTCTTTCCTCTAATTCTAAACTTTCTTCGTTTTCTTCACTTTTGTCATATATATATTTGCTAATTTCTTTGGATTGCTGAAAACAATCCTTTTTAGATTCGGAAAGTGCAACTGCTTGTTCTGAAGAGTCAACCTCATAAGAATCATTGTACCCATCATACACGGGTTCACCAAAAACCTCTGTAGTATCATAAAACATGAAAATTGAGGCAGCGACTTATTCTTCTGCAAGCTGATCTACAAATTCACATTCATGGCCATCCACAGATGTATACATAAAACAATCAGTTTCTAGCTCATGATGGCATGGATCTAAATCTAAATCAATATCAAAGCAATTCAGGAGAGTAGCTTGTTCTTCAAGATTATCATCATTCTTTGCAAACACATCCTCATGACATCCTTCAGGAAAACTTATGACACAATCAGCCTCCTTGATATTATGCACAGTCTCTAGTTCCTTAGCCTTCAATTTCTCATCGAAAATATGATTTTGCAGCTCCTTACATGCTTGAATGTTGTCTGCAACTTCATGAGCATTGTTGAACATTTGTTGCAAAGACATAGACTTCCTCTCCATCAAAAGAAAATATAATTCTGATTGAAAGGCTATTACATAATGGAGCATGGCAGCAGTTTCAGGAGGTTGGATTTCTTTAGGCAGTTTATAATAAAGACTAGCAAACCTCCTACTGAAATTTGAGATGGTTTCATCTTTCATTCTTCTCATGGCATAAAACTCTGAAAGGAGTAGATTCCATGACTTTCTCTCAACCCAAAATAAACAGAAAGCTTCCCTCAATTCATCCCACGAGCTAATCGACTGAGGATGAAAATGTCTAAACCATGCTTTGGCATCTCCTTGTAAAGACTAAGAAAAGGCCCTCATAGACACATCATCATGTTCAATCTCAAAAAGATCTATAAAATGCTCAAAGATTTGAATATGTTTTTCAACTGAATGTCCATTAAACTCTCCATCGAACCTAGGATGGAACTTATAATGTTTCAGAGTAAAGTCATGAACGTTGGAAGATAATTTAAGAGGACTGTATCTTTCTTGAATCTTGGAGGGTACAAGATTAAGAATAGAACGTACAAGATCAGCTTTGATTTCATTAAGCTCACAAGAATGATCTTGAACATCATATGGCTCAGAGGAAGGAGCTTGGTGAATATCG
This sequence comes from Picea mariana, assembly GCA_032191745.1. Classification (NCBI taxonomy): domain Eukaryota; kingdom Viridiplantae; phylum Streptophyta; class Pinopsida; order Pinales; family Pinaceae; genus Picea; species Picea mariana. The sequence continues at coordinate 12,658 of JASDQU010304329.1, forward strand.
GTTATACAAGAAGGAGGTATACCTACAATTTGAAATGAAGGATATACAATGATAGATCTCTCTGACTCATTTGAACGCAGTAAGTGAAGAAATATTCTTTTGAAAAACTCAGGAAAGGAAAAGAAGATATTGATAACACAGAAAAGTACTTCTTGAACTAAACTTAAGCTCGAGTACCTTATTTTCCCATACTGCTCTTCCATATCTCTGTCAACAGGTCTCATTCTCCAGTGGAGTCTTTGAATCACATTTGAAGCTTGATTGGAGTCGCCATGGAAACTTTAGCTCTAGATTCTTCTGCCAGTGGAATCACCTTGAACTGTTTTTTTGATGTGTGGAGTCGCCAGAGAAGAAATACAGCCAATATGTGCCTAAGTGTCTGTTGCTCTCATACCTTAGAACTAAAACAATGTCATTCTTCCCAAGGAAAATTTTCAAATTCGTCCACGACAACAGTGCCAGAATGTTAGCACTCCCTAAATTCGTTCGGTTGATAAACAAACAACGAAGGTAACTTTTTCAACAAACTTTGAGACTCGAAACTAACCTTTTGGATCTAGAGAGGGCTCTCTTATAAATGGTGCGATCTCTATGCAGGATATGGCTTTGCAAACAATGGCTAGATTTAACACCAATGATAAAAAAAATTATGGTTATATTGGCGCAGAAAAGTAAAACTCAGGCTATGGAGTCGGTTTGAAGAAGAGACGAAACAAATGAATCAGTGAATAGATTCGAGAGGGAAAGGATAGGCGAGCAACAGCCTTCAGTGTAAACCGTAAAGTGTGGCAGGAGAAAAAACACAGGAAGCAACTCAAGAGTGTCATTGTGTGTTAATGTTTAAGCCATTATTATAGATGTTTTCATTTCATTAGATAACAATAACATAATCCAAGTTCACTGAGAAATACACAATCACAAGAGACACAACATTTATCCTGGGAAACCCTCTAGGGGAAGAAAACCCAGCAAAACTTCCTTAATATAGATAGCCAATACAATGCCAAAAGATCTCTTATGCTAATACAGAAAGTCCTCTCCT
>JASDQU010304330.1:1008-13699 GCA_032191745.1 Picea mariana
GAGAGTCACTTTTGAACATGACACCCTTTCACTCGCCTTGTGTCTAGGTTGGAAAATCCACTCATCTCCTGATCATACTCCTATAAGATTACAAATTGGTCTGTGATCCTTGTTGTTGAGTCAGTGTTTCCAAGACAGTTGTCATGTCGTCAATCCGTTCAAAAAGATGTCCAACCTGAAAATCCTTCTATTGTGTCGGTCATTTCTGCAATCTTTAAGCCTTCTATTGCGTCGGCCATCCCTGAGTCAGTCCTGAATCACATATTACTCTGATCTACATCAAATCTTGTTACTTGTTTCGTGTCATTGATGTGGGATACATTAAGGCCCTCATATGACGAGTCTTTTCCTGTTGACTTCAACTCATTATCTAGGAATTAGACTTAGAAACTATTTGGTAGCTTGGGACTTGCATACCTCAATGGCAGGTTTCCTCGCTTTCGACAGTGGGTTTTCATTATCGACCCCTGATCTAGAGATTCCGTCGAGTGTTCGACCTCAGCTCATTGATTCACATTTGTTGGATTGTACCAGAGTACCTTGGGAGTTATTGACATTAATGGTGATTTCCCTCGCACTTGTTAACGGTATACACTAATGACCGGTAATCAAGTGGTTTCTACCATGTTCGACTTCGACACATGTATTCACATGGTTAGATTTGTATTATAGAGTGGTGGAGATGAAGACCCTGGATATTTTCTGACAGATCCAGGTTGCGTTGGAGTATATTCAGTGTACTGTTGCATAGATCCACATTGTATGTCTGGTGGCTATGTTCAAATTTGAGTCTTTAACACTGTTAGCGCTCTGTAATTTGCCTAAGGCTGCGAAGGCAATCACAGAGGTAACCTCGAACCACTTCGAGTCTTGGATCTATCCCTCCAAGACTCAGAGAGGGATCTCTCTTTTAGATTTAACTTGGTTTGTAATAGGACAGATATTAGGCTAGCTATAAAAGTAATGAAAGTATGGGGTTGGGGTTTTTAAATGGTCGTTTTGGGACAGCAAGGAGGGCCATTGGGCAAATGGGGTTTGCGCTTAAAAAAGTGATTCACATCTCATATCTGGACGAGACTTTTACACAGGGCAAGGTAGCAGAAACATTGGATCAATTTAAGTTTAGATGGTGTCAATTTGAGGAAGAAATAGAGGAGGAAAAAGCTAGGCAAAGGAGCAGCTAAGAATTCCTAAACTAGCCTTTTAGAAGATAAACATAAAGATTATCACAAGCTAAGAGGCAGAGTATCTGCGGATAAATTCTTCTTCTATTAATTTCCTTCTAATAATAAGAAACTGAACACAAATGTAAAGACGACAGGAAAATAAATTAACAAAGAAAGAAACTCCACCAACACATCTGCACAAGAATCCTGTAAAAGAAAACATGTTCATCACTGATTGATCATTCAATAACTACAGAAAATGTTCTGGCTAAGCACAACCTACAGTCCAGCACAATAAAAACCTCTCACAGGTCCAGCCATATGGAAGAACACTCCACAGGTCGAACCTCTCTCAGTCAGCCCCAGTCGAACCCTCTCTTAGTCTTTTACAGGTGTATAAATAATAAAAACTGCCTCCATCCTTGCAAATATTAGGGCTCTACCTCTGTTTTCTAAAAATAGAAAACGGTTACAAAGATTTACACATGTCAATTCTCTCTTAAAACAGATCAAACAGTAAATTAAAGGGAAACTGGATTTGATATCTTCTGTTCGACATCTGGAATCCTGGAGGTTTTTTAAGTTAACAACATCATAATAAATAAATGTAGCAACAGTCGAATGCCTTGAGGTTGTGGGAGACTAGCTGCCAGTTGGAGGATCGGATGCTATAACCTCCTGCCTAGAAAAAAGAAAACCTCTGCCACCTCTATTTAAACATGCTCTGCCACCTGTGACTGCATCATGAAATTGATGACAAGTGTAGTAGATCGACCACTGTGGATAAGCCTGATATCTTTCTCACTGCCAAATGTTTTGTGCATAATCATAGAAAAACTTTGTATTTACAACTGCCAGGATATTATTGATGCAAATGTCATAGGAAATTCCCATGTCCAAGGACTGCCTGTATTCTGATCTCATCCTTTCCAACTCCATTTGAATAGAAGTTGAAGAACCTCGTTGCTGTAGCTCTTTGATTTGTTGCTTCATGGCAAAAGAGTATTGAAACATCCACCATCTACAGAGTCAACTTCGTGTGAAGGGAGAATTACCGATGGGCCATTAGAAATGGCATAACCAGGATCCCCTGCCCTTGGTTCTTTATATTTCTTCAATGGTGATGGTAAGAGGAAACATCTGCCCTTGTTATGTAAACTAACCTGATTATTTGAGAAAATTCCACGTGAAGGAAGTGGCACCATAATGAGACTGCTTATTGGCCCTTTGGCATGCTTGAAGATCCGAAGAACTTGGAAGCTTATAGTATCCCAAACATGAACAGTACAGTCTTCAGACCCAGAAACTAAGAGAACCCCATCCATGCTAAATGCTAATGCTGTGACTGCCCGACTGTGGTCATTAAGTGTCCCAATAATACCATCTCCATGTATGCTGTCAGTTGTTGTTCCAACATTCAAAACAAAAATGTATACTCTGCCATCAGTGCATCCTGCATAAAGCGCATACTCACCAGGATCTACTACAACAACATTAACTGCTGCTGGAAATTTAATGGTTCTTAGAAGAACTCCCAAAACCAAGCTCCAGATCTTGCAGGTAAAATCCAATGAGGAGGACACTATAATTGAGTCAGTGGGTCAATGAATTTCACAATAGGTACTCGAGCATGGGCCAGAGCCTGCACATTATGCATATCTTCAGCTTGCAGAATCTCTGCTAACTTTAAGACAAGTTCAGGATTCCTAGATTCTTCATCATGAATTGAAAAACAAATATCTATATCACTTTTAGACACTCCAAAAGTATTAGCACATGACCCAAAAAAGTATAACCGAGCCCCTAGCCACATTCTATTTATCACCTTTTCTAAACAGAAGATCAATCGTTTTATCTTAGTTTATTCCTCCTTTCCAGGTATGAGAGATTCATAAATTAAATGAAACTGTGCTGTAATCATCTCCAGATCAACACGATATTGAATTTCTTTTTGTGTAAGCCTCATTGTCTGTCGTTTTGTTCAATAAGAATGTGCACGAATAACCCTATCTAACAACTCCAAAGGAACAGGTTCTTCCCTACGCTGGTGTAGAGCAATCGTTGCAGTGTGTACAAGCGTTTTCCATTTATCCTTCCAGTTCCAAAATTTTAAACTGCTTGTACAAAAACCTTGACCTCAACAACTGTAAATGGCCTCCTCAAATGGCGTTTACCAATGTTTTCTCTCCTGGACCTATATATTCATCAAGAGATATTATTTCAGGAAGTTCCTTTTATTCCCTTGTTACCCCTTCAGTAGCAATCTCAGCTGGACTCATGTCTTGTGTGTTGCGTTGTTGCTGACAGGTTGTGTGGAGCTGGAGTCTCGTGCTTGGCCCCTTGCGCTCGAGTGTTGGCTTGGATATTGTCTGCTTTGGTGGTTGACTTGTGTTGTTGTTGATGCAGATGCGTGGCTCCCTGCAATCGACACCTTGAAACTGGTTTCAAACACCTGGCAAAGGCCTTTAAAAGCTATGTTTTATATATTTTTGTCTTTCTGTGGGCAATATCCCACATTCGCGTAGTGAACTGGACTTTAGGTGCTTATAAGAGCCAATAGTTACATAGTCATTCAATGAAGTGAGCTTGAGGCTTGGGCTTTGGGGTTTGGTGTTGGCGCTGTGCTGGCTTATGTGTTTGCTCTTGGTTTGTGGTGCTGGTTGTTGGTGTATGAAATGGCGCTGACTCTTGGTTTCGAGCATTCGGAGGTTGGCCCTAGGCCACTATAACTTTTTGCTGAAAATATTTAAATTTTTATAAACAAGCCAAACTCTGCATAAAGGCCGAGGGGCCAAATTTGCTAAAAAGGGCCAAATTTTTGGCAAACAAACCAAATTTGCATTTGCCCATCAGAATTAAACTTTTACCATTTCAAACCAATTCACCATTTTTTGCTAAAATGCACCGGAACTCACTTTGAAGCTTGCGCGCAAGAACTCATCCTATGCTTGGTGAGTGTCAAATGCTTTCTGCCGCCTTCGCCAAGTGTCATGAGCAAACACATATGCCTGAAAAAGATCAATATTATTCAGAACACTGATCCCCTATTATATAGGGTTCTAACATAGGCTCCACCTGGGGAAGATGGCTCCGAAGGAGGTGTCTAGAATCACTGAACTCTGAATTTCGCCGACCAGCTGATCATTGGGCTACCCCCAAACTGTAAACTGAAAATAAAACCATGAAGAAACGAAAAAGAAAAGATGCTCATTCTGTTGAGCTTATTGGCACACTCCTACCTACCCTAATCTAACAGTTATTGCTTCGATCAGGTAATGAAAAAGTGCTAATGAAGCCAACCCAATAGTTGATCCCATGATTGGGCTTCCTCATCATGTTTGACGAAAATCAAGGCTGAAACATGCACTGGCAACTGGTGATGCCTCGGGTCCTTGTAGAAAAAACATGTTTGAACAGTTACACTGAAAAAGAGCTCCATATAATTTGCAACCGGGTCAAAAAATATATGATCTATTTGTTGATTCTCCAGGTATTCATTCAACATTCTAACATGGATAAGTTTCCCATTTGTGTCCTCAATATTAGACCATGATTGCAACTGTTCAACTTCAGACTTATGCTTGCAAAAAAAATATTCATTACTAAGAGAATCGAAAGATGATACAATATCTTTTGGTTTTGGAGACATGAGTTTCTCATAAAATTGCTTTGGATGTTGGAAGCTGTAAGACTGAATCTGAGTATTCAAGAGCTCAATATTCCTTTCGAGTTTTTCAGCCAACAGCTCGAGAACACAAAATTTACTTTCATGAGAAATATTTTTCGATTTCCAACAATGAAACAAGGATGTTAACGAAACTTCTTCAATTGGAAAATCTGCTAACTCATCCCTGAAATATTTGGTAGCTTCACAATATATAGGATTTTCCATGTACCTTGTCATCACGAAGCATCATCAAATCTTTGAAATATGGATTCTTTAGCAGTGAAGTCGCTTGTGAACTTTGAAGCTTGGGATCTTGAACAATGGAGTTGCCAGGTGAATGGTATACCCTTCCTGTGTTTGGCTTCTGTTCACCACCAGAAGTCAAAACCGAACTTGAAGTGCACCTCTGGAGAAGTCCCCAGTGGAGTCGCCAAAAATGTTAGCGCTCTGTAATTTGACTAAGGCTGCGAAGGCAATCACAGAGGTAACCTCGAACCGCTTCGAGTCTTGGATCTAGCCCTCCAAGACTCAGACATGGATCTCTCTTTTAGATTTAACTTGGTTTGTAATAGGACAGATATTAGGCTAGCTATAAAAGTAATGAAAGTATGGGGTTGGGGTTCTTAAATGGTCGTTTTGGGACAACAAGGAGGGCCATTGGGAAAATGGGGTCTGTGCTTAAAAAAGTGATTCACATCTCAGATCTGGACAAGACTTTTACACAGGGCAAGGTAGAAGAAACATTGGATCGATTTAAGTTTAGATGGCATCAATTTGAGGAAGAAATAGAGGAGGAAAAATCCAGGCAAAGGAGCAGCTAATAATTCCTAAACTAGCCTTTTAGAAGATAAACACAAAGATTATCACAAGCTGAGAGGCAGAGTATCTGCGGATAAATTCTGGTTCTATTAATTTCCTTCTGATAATAAGAAACTGAACACAAATGTAAAGAGGACAGGAAAATACATTAACAAATAAAGAAACTCCACCAACACATCTGCACAGGAATCCTGTAAAAAAAAACATGTTCATCACTAATTGATCATTCAATAACTACAGAAAATGTTCTGGCTAAGCACAGCCTACAATCCAGCACAATAAAAACCTCTCACAGGTCCAGCCATATGGAAGAACACTCCACAGGTCGAACCTCTCTCAGTCAGCCCCAGTCAAACCCTCTCTTAGTCTGTTACAGGTGTATAAATAACAAAAACTGCCTCCAGCCTTGCAAATATTCGGGCTCTACCACTGTTTTCTAAAAATAGAAAACAGTTACAAAGATTTACACATGTCAATTCTCTCTTAAAACAGATCAAACAGTAAATTAAAGGGAAACTGGATTTGATATCTGCTGCTCGACATCTGGAATCCTGTAGGTTTTTTAAGTTAACAACATCAGAATAAATAAATGTAGCAGCAGTCGAATGCCTTGAGGTTGTGGGAGACTGGATGCCAGTTGGAGGATCGGATGCTATAACCTCCTGCCTAGAAAATGGGAAACCTCTGCCACCTCACTGTGTGATATAACCACTGCCTGGAAAAAAGGAAACCTCTGCCACCTCTGTTTAAACATGCTCTGCCACCTGTGACTGCATCATGAAATTGATGACAAGTGTAGTAGATCGACCACTGTGGATAAGCCTGATATATTTCTCACTACCAAATGTTTTGTGCATAATCATAGAAAAACTTTGTATTTAAAACTGCCAGGATATTATTGATGCAAATGTCACAGGAAATTCCCACGTGCAAGGACCACCTGTATTCTGATCTCAGCCTTTCCAACTCCATTTGAATAAAAGTCGAAGAACCTTGTTGCTGCAGCTCATTGATTTGTTGCTTCATGGAAAAAGAGTATTGAAACATCCACCATCTACAGAGTCGACTTCATGTGAAGGGAGAATTACTGATGGGCCATTAGAAATGGCGTAACCAGGATCCCCTGCCCTTGGTTCTCTATATTTCTTCAATGGTGATGGTAAGAGGAAACATCTGCCCTTGTTATGTAAACTAACCTGATTATCTGAGAAAATTCCACGTGAAGGAAGTGGCACCATAATGAGACTGCTTATTGGCCCTTTGGCATGCTTGAATATCCGAAGAACCTAGCAGCTTATAGTATCCCAAACACGAACAGTACAATCTTCAGACCCAGAAACTAATAGAATCCCATCCATGCTAAATGCTAATGCTGTGACTTCCCGGCTGTGGTCATTAAGTGTCCTAAGAATACCATCTCCATGTATGCTATCATTTGTTGTTCCAACATTCAAAACAACAATGTATACTCTGCCATTAGTGCATCCTGCATAAAGCGCATACTCACCAGGATCTACTACAGCAGCATTAACTGCTGCTGGAAATTTAATGGTTCTTAGAAGAACTCCCAAAACCAAGCTCCAGATCTTGCAGGTAAAATCCAATGAAGAGGACACTATAATTGAGTCAGTGGGTCAATGAATTTCACAATAGGTACTCAAGAATGGGCTAGAGCCTACACATTATGCATATCTTCAGCTTGCAGAATCTCTGCTAACTTTAAGACAAGTTCAGGCTTGCTAGATTCTTCATCATTAATTGAAAAACAAATATCTATATCACTTTTAGACACTCCAAAAGTATTAGCACATGACCCAAACAAGTATAACCGAGCCCCTGCCCACATTCTATTTATCACCTTTTCTAAACAGAAGATCAATCATTTTCTCTTGGTTTATTCCTCCTTTCCAGGTATGAGAGATTCATAAATTAAAAGAAACCGTGCTATAAGCATCTCCAGATCAACATGATATTGAATTTATTTTTGTGTAAGCCTCATTGAATTTCGTTTTGTTCAATAAGAATGTGCACGAATAACCCTATCCAACAACTCCAAAGGAACAGGTTCTTCCCTACGCTGGTGTAGAGCAATCGTTGCAGTGTGTACAAGTGTTTTCCATTTATCCTTCCAATTCCAAACTTTTAAACTGCTTGTACAAAAACCTTGACCTCAGTAACTGTAAATGGCCTCCTCAAACAACCTTTACCAATGTTTGCTCTCCTGGACCTATATATTCTTCAAGAGATATTATTTTAGGAAGTTCCTTTTGTTCCCTTGTTACCCCTTCAGTAGCAATCTCAGCTGGACTCATGTCTTGTGTGTTGCATTGTTGTTTACAGGTTGCGTGGAGCTGGAGTCTCGTGCTTGGCCCCTTGCGCTTGAGTGTTGGCTTGGATATTGTATGCTTTGGTGGTTGAATTGTGTTGTTGTTGATGCAGTTGCGTGGCTCCCTGCAATCGACACCTTGAAACTGGTTTCAAACACCTGGCAGAGGGATTTAAAAGCTGTGTTTTATATATTTTTGTCTTTTTGTGGGCAATATCCCACATTCGCATAGTGAACTGGACTTTAGGTGCTTATAAAAGCCAACAGTTACGTAGTCATTCGATGAAGTGAGCTTGAGGCTTGGGCTTTGGGGTTTGGTGTTGGCGCTGTGTTGGCTTGTGTGTTTGATGTTGGTTTGTGGTGTTGGTTGTTGGTGTATGAAATGGCACTGACTCTTGGTTTCGAGCATTCGGAGGTTGGCCCTAGGCCACTATAACTTTTTGCTGAAAATATTTGAATTTTTATAAACAAGCCAAACTCTGCATAAAGGCCAAGGGGCCAAATTTGCTAAAAAGGGCCAAATTTATGGCAAACAAACCAAATTTGCATTTGCCCATCAGAATTAAACTTTTACCATTTCAAACCAATTCAACATTTTTTGCTAAAATGCACTGGAACTCACTTTGAATCTTGCGCGCAAGAACTCATCCTATGCTTGGTGAGTGTCGAATGCTTTCTGCCGCCTTCACCAAGCGTCATGAGAAAACACATATGCCTGAAAAAGATCAATATTATTCAGAACACTGATCCCCTATTATATAGGGTTCTAACATAGGCTCCACCTGGGGAAGATGGCTTCGAAGGAGGTGTCTAGAATCGCTGAACTCTAAATTTCGCCGACCAACTGATCATTGTGCTGCCCCCAAACTGTAAACTGAAAATAAAACCATGAACAAACTAAAAAGAAAAGATGCTCATTCTGTTGAGCTTATTGGCACACTCCTACCTACCCTAATCTAACAGTTATTGCTTCGATTAGGTAATGAAAAAGTGCTAATGAAGCCAACCTAGCAGTTGATCCCATGATTGGGCTTCCTCATCATGTTTGACGAAAATCAAGGCTGAAACATGCACTGGCAACTGGTGATGCCTCGGGTCCTTGCAGAAAAAACATGTTTGAACAGTTACACTGAAAAAGAGCTCCATATAATTTGCAACCAGGTCAAAAAATATATGATCTATTTGTTGATTCTCCAGGTATTCATTCAACATTCTAACATGGATAAGTTTCCCATTTGTGTCCTCAATATTAGACCATGATTGCAACCGTTCAACTTCAGACTTATGCTTGCAAAAGAAATATTCATCACTAAGAGAATCGAAAGATGATACAATATCTTTTGGTTTTGGAGACATGAGTTTCTCATAAAATTGCTTTGGATGTTGGAAACTGTAAGACTGAATCTGAGTATTCAAGAGCTCAATATCCCTTTCGAGTTTTTCAGCCAACAGCTCGAGAACACAAAATTTACTTTCATGAGAAAGATTTTTCAATTTCCAACAATGAAACAAGGCTGTTAACGAAACTTCTTCAATTGGAAAATCTGCTAACTCATCCCTGAAATATTTGGTAGCTTCACAATATATAGGATTTTCCACGTACCTTGTCATCTTGAAGCATCATCAAAGCTTTGAAATATGGATTCTTCAGCAGAGAAGTCACTTGTGAACTTTGAAGCTTGGGATCTTGAACAATGGAGTCGCCAGGTGAATGGTACAACCTTCCTGTGTTTGGCTTCTGTTCACCATCAGAAGTCAAAACTGAACTTGAAGTGCACCTCTGGAGAAGTCCCCAGTGGAGTCGCCAAAAATGTTAGCGCTCTGTAATTTTCCTAAGGCTGCGAAGGCAATCACAGAGGTAACCTCGAACCGCCTCGAGTCTTAGATCTAGCCCTCCAAGACTCAGAGAGGGATCTCTCAATTAGATTTAACTTGGTTTGTAATAGGACAGATATTAGGCTAGCTATAAAAGTAATGAAAGTATGGGGTTGGGGTTTTTAAATGGTCGTTTTGGGACAGTAAGGAGGGCCATTGGGCAAATGGGGTCTGTGCTTAAAAAAGTGATTCACATCTCAGATCTGGACAAGACTTTTACACAGGGAAAGGTAGAAGAAACATTGGATCGATTTAAGTTTAGATGGCGTCAATTTGAGGAAGAAATAGAGGAGGAAAAAGCTAGGCAAAGGAGCAGCTAAGAATTCCTAAACTAGCCTTTTAGAAGATAAACATAAAGATTATCACAAGCTGAGAGGCGGAGTATCTGCGAATGAATTCTGCTTCTATTAATTTCCTTCTGACAATAAGAAACTGAACACAAATGTAAAGAGGACAGGAAAATACATTAGCAAAGAAAGAAACTCCACCAACACATCTGCACATGAATCCTGTAAAAAAAAACATGTTCATCACTGATTGATCATTCAATAACTACAGAAAATAATCTGGCTAAGCACAGCCTACAATCCAACACAATAAAAACCTGTCACAGGTCCAGCCATATGGAAGAACACTCCACAGGTCGAACCTCTCTCAGTCAGCCCCAGTCGAACCCTCTCTTAGTCTTTTACAGGTGTATAAATAATAAAAACTGCCTCCATCCTTGCAAAGATTCAAGCTCTACCTCTGTTTTCTAAAAATAGAAAACATTTACAGAGATTTACACATGTCAATTCTCTCTTAAAACAGATCAAACAGTAAATTAAAGGGAAACTTGATTTGATATCTGATGTTCGACATCTGGAATCCTGGAGGTTTTTTAAGTTAACAGCATCATAATAAATAAATGTAGCAGCAGTCGAATGCCTTGAGGTTGTGGGAGACTGGCTGCCAGTTGGAGGATCGGATGCTATAACCTCCTGCCTAGAAAATGGGAAACCTCTGCCACCTCACTGTGTGATCTAACCACTGCCTGGAAAAAAGGAAACCTCTGCCACCTCTATTTAAACATGCTCTGCCACCTGTGACTGCATCATGAAATTGATGACAAGTGTAGTAGATCGACCTCTGTGGATAAGCCTGATATCTTTCTCACTGCCAAATGTTTTGTGCATAATCATAGAAAAACTTTGTATTTACAACTGCCAGGATATTATTGATGCAAATGTCACAGGAAATTCCCATGTGCAAGGACCACCTGTATTCTGATCTCAGCCTTTCCAACTCCATTTGAATAGAAGTCGAAGAACCTTGTTGCTGCAGCTCTTTGATTTGTTGCTTCATGGAAAAAGAGTATTGAAACATCCACCATCTACAGAGTCGACTTCGTGTGAAGGGAGAATTACTGACGGGCCATTAGAAATGGCATAACCAGGATCCCCTGCCCTTGGTTCTCTATATTTCTTCAATGGTGATGGTAAGAGGAAACATCTGCCCTTGTTATGTAAACTAACCTGATTATCTGAGAAAATTCCACGTGAAGGAAGGGGCGCCATAATGAGACTGCTTATTGGCCCTTTGGCATGCTTGAAGATCCAAAGAACCTGGCAGCTTACAGTATACCAAACACAAACAATACAGTCTTCAGACCCAGAAACTAACAGAACCCCATCCATGCTAAATGCTAATGTTGTGACTGCCCGACTGTGGTCATTAAGTGTCCCAATAATACCATCTCCATGTATTCTGTCAATTGTTGTTCCAACATTCAAAACAATAATGTATACTCTGACATCAATGCATCCTGCATAAAGCGCATACTCACCAGGATCTACTACAGCAGCATTAACTAATGCTGGAAATTTAATGGTTCTTAGAAGAACTCCCAAAACCAAGCTCCAGATCTTGCAGGTAAAATTCAATGAGGAGGACACTATAATTGAGTCAGTGGGTCAATGAATTTCACAATAGGTACTCGAGCATGGGCCAGAGCCTGCACATTATGCATATCTTGAGCTTGCAGAATCTTTGCTAACTTTAAGACAAGTTCAGGCTTGCTAGATTCTTCATCATTAATTGAAAAACAAATATCTATATCACTTTTAGACACTCCAAAAGTATTAGCACATGACCCAAACAAGTATAACCGAGCCCCTGGCCACATTCTATTTATCACCTTTTCTAAACAGAAGATCAATCGTTTTCTCTTGGTTTATTCCTCCTTTCCAGGTATGAGAGATTCATAAATTAAAAGAAACCGTGCTGTAAGCATCTGCAGATCAGCACGATATTGAATTTCTTTTTGTGTAAGCCTCATTGACTGTCGTTTTGTTCAATAAGAATGTGCACGAATAACCCTATCCAACAACTCCAAAGGAACATGTTCTTCCCTACGCTGGTGTAGAGAAATCGTTGCAGTGTGTACTAGCGTTTTCCATTTATCCTTCCAGTTCCAAACTTTTAAACTGCTTGTACAAAAACCTTGACCTCGGCAACTGTAAATTGCCTCCTCAAATGGCGTTTACCAATGTTTTCTCTCCTGGACCTATATATTCATCAAGAGATATTATTTCAGGAAGTTCCTTTTGTTCCCTTGTTACCCCTTCAATAGCAATCTCAGCTGGACTCATGTCTTGTGTGTTGCGTTGTTGTTGACAGGTTGCGTGGAGCTGGAGTCTCGTGCTTGGCCCCTTGCGCTCGAGTGTTGGCTTGGATATTGTCTGCTTTGGTGGTTGACTTGTGTTGTTGTTGATGCAGATGCGTGGCTCCCTGCAATCGACACCTTGAAACTGGTTTCAAACACCTGGCAAAGGCCTTTAAAAGCTATGTTTTATATAT
>JASDQU010304334.1:0-12202 GCA_032191745.1 Picea mariana
TCTTCAGTTGCTCTGTGGAGTGCCTTGGCTTCCACCCATTTAGTCATGTAGTCTATGCAGACTAGTATATAAACTTTTTGATTGGATGGAGGATTGATGGGTCCTATGAAGTCCAAGGCCCATCTTTCAAATGGTTCAAGTACTACCTGGGGGTTTAATGGAATTTCATCTCTATGATTAGGTTGGCCTACTCTTTGGCAGCTATCACAGGCCTTGACATATTTCTTTTCATCTTTGAAGAGTGAGGGCCAATAGTACCCCATCCTTAGAATTTTGTGTGTTGTTCTCTTGTCAGCAAAATGCCCTCCACAAGGGTCATCATGACAATCTTTCAATAGATCATACACCTCATCTTCTCTAATACACCTTGGAATCTCTTGATCATCTCCTGTATGGAAAAGGTACCCACTTATCCAACTATACCGAGCACTTTGATGAATAATACTTTTCTTCTCTCGGTAGGATAGGTGTGATGGTAACTTCCCTGCAACCAAGTAGTTAGCAATATCTGCATACCAAGGTGAGTGAGAAGAAACTGCAAATAGATATTCATCAGGAAAGGAATCCTCTATTGGGGTATCATCATTAGGTGTCAATCGAGAAAGGAAATCAGCAACTAAATTCTCTTTTCTTGGTCTATCTACAATTGTAATATCAAATTCTTGCAATAATAATAGCCATCTGGTGACTCTAGCATTTGTGATAGGTTTATTCATTAAGTACATGATAGTTGAGTGATCAGTAAGGAAAAAAGTAGAATAGCCAGTAATGTAATGTCTAAATTTATTAATTGCATAAATAACTGCTAATAATTCCTTCTCGGTGACTGTATAATTGAGTTCAGCAGGGGTCATATTCTTGCTGATGAAATATATAGCATAAGGGAGATGATCTTCTTCCTGTCCCAAGACAGCTCCTATAGCAGTGTCTGAAGCATCTGAGGATATGTGAAAGGGAAGTGTCCAATAAGGTCCTCTAAGGATAGGAGTTGTGGATAACTGATGTTTAAGTGTATTAAATGCTTCTTGACAAAAATTAGTCCAATTGAATTCAACATTTTTCATCAGTAAAACAAACAAGGGAGAAGCTATTTTGGAAAAATTCTTAATAAATCTTCTGTAGTATCCAGCATGTCCTAGAAATATTCTTACCTCTGTTTGAGTTTTGGGAGTAGGAAGATCCTTAATGACTTGTATTTTGGATGGGTCTACCTGAATTCCTTGAGATGAGATAAAATGTCCAAGCACTATTCCTTCACTCATCATCATATGGCATTTTTCTGTACTTAAGGAAAGTTGGGCTTGTATGCATCATTTAAGTACTTTCTCAATGTTTTCCAGTGCTTTCTGAAAAGAAAAACCATAAGGAGTAAAGTCATCCATAAAAATTTCCATAGAGTCATTAAGCATATCGGAAAAAATTCCTAAAACTGCCCTTTGGAAGGTTGCTGGTGCGTTACATAGTCCAAATGGAAGGACTCTATAAGCAAAGGTTCCCCAAGGGCTGGTGAAGGTGGTTTTATCTTGATCTTGAGGTGAAATTTTAATCTGGTTGTACCCACTAAAACCATCTAAAAATGAGAAGAATTTCTTCCCTGACAAATTATCTAACACTTGATCAATGAATGGTAATGGAAAGTGGTCTTTCTGAGTGGCTTTATTTAAAGATCTGTAATCTACACATACTCTCCATTTCTCATTMTTCTTAGGAACTAYTACCAATGGGGACACCCATTCACTGTATGATATGGGATAGATAAACCCTGCGTTGAGCAGTTTTTGAAGTTCTTTTTTGAGAATTTCTCTTAAGTTTGGGTTCATTCGTCGCTGAGGTTGRCAGATTGGCCGACAATCTTCCTTAATATATATTCTATGAGTACATAATTCAGGAAAGATTCCTTTCATGTCTGTGTAATCCCATGCGAATTCTTCTTTATTTTCCCGAAGTAACTTCATTAACTGTTGTGTTTCAGCATCTGTCAAATGAGGGTTTATATTTAATGTTTTKCCAGGTTCAATTTCGATTGGTATGCTTTTGGAGGAGATGGTTTTAGGTGTTTGAGGTGGGCTTCCCAAATTAAGAGTTTCTTGATTATCAGACTCCATTAGTGCAGTTAATTGATTATGAATTTCTGGAGTGACAGAGGATGGCTCGCAAATAAAATTATTGATAATTTCATCCTCAGTAGAGTCTTTCAGGCTTAAAGCTTGTCCGATAGTCAGAAGAGGTTGAGTAGGTTGATCCTCAAAATCTACCCATACATAATTATCATTATTAGCTAGTGGTGTAGCATGAGGATAGAGTGTAAGTTGCTTTGTTTCATAACCATTTGAGATTATCATTGACCCTGATCTACTGCTGATAAAAGCATCTGTTGTGGCTAGCCAAGGTCTACCCAGAATTAGAGGGTGACCCCCCAACTTTGTCTTGGGTTGCAACACTGTAAAGTCGACTGGATAATTCCAGGATTCCACAGAGATACTGAGGTCTTCAATGACTCCTTCTGGTTTAATTGTGGAGTGATCAGCCAATTCTAGGATAGTTGGGGTCTCTCTGACTTCATTTTGTAATTGTAGCAGTTGTAAGGTTTCTAAAGTCATGATATTGATGGTTGCACCTAGGTCTACCAGGACTCGATGGATTATGGTTTTTCCAACTTGTACTGTAACAGTAGGATGGCTAGGATCACCATATTTGACTGGGGGAGTCTTTCCTAACATTAATGCAGACAGATCTCCCATAACATGGACTATAAGGGGATCCTTAGTTTTTCTACCAGGATTTTTAACACAGATATCTCTCATTGTCCTAGCATAGATAGGTACGTCGCGGAGTGCTTGTAGTAGAGTAATTTTAACATATAAATTTTGTAATTCCCCTAGAAGATTAAATGCTGGTGGTTCAGGCGTTTTAGTTAAGGCTAAACGCTTAGTAAATGGTGGTGTTGTTGTTTCAGTAGCATTGTTAGAGGATGATTGTACCTTTTCAGGTACATCATGCTCCTTTGTTTCCTCTTTATTAGAAGAGGTAACATCAACTATGGTAGGTTCCACTATTCTTCTAGATCGAAGATGAATATCGTTGCATTGTGAAGGGAGGATAGAAAGTGTAGGCTGATTATAAATATCAATGCACTGGATAGCTTTATTATTCGGGTTGGGGTTAGGTTGTACAGGTAGCTGGGGTCTCATTGTTTGGTTGATTGGAGGAGTACCTGCTGGTAAGGAGAGTGGTTGTGGGAGTTGAGGTAATTGATTTTGAAAGGCAGTTTGTTGTCCTCCCCAATTTTGATTCCACTGATTCTGATATGACTGTTGTTGTTGTGGAGGCCAAGAGGTCCACATTGAGGGATCAACAAAGGGTGGGTTATTTTGCTGCATGTGTGGGTAAGTTTGTTGCATGGGTGGGTAAGTTTGTTGCATGGATGGGTAGTTCATTTGATTAGTGTATTGCATTTGATTGAAGGGGGGGTAACTCATTTGATTGAAAGCAGAATAATTATTCCAATGATTAAATGGCATGCTAGAGTTCATACCTTGTCCCCGCGGTTACCATTWTCTCCTTTGTGTCATCAGATAGACAGCTTCATCTTGTTCGTCCGTTGGTTGTAATGCTACCTTGATCCCTGGTAAAGATGGACAATTTTGGGTATCATGATCTTTGTCGCAGATAGTGCAGATTGGCTTTTTGTCTAGTGGACATTCTCTTCTTGGGTGCTTATCTCTGCATTGAGAACAAAAGATAGACAAGGCTTCTTCTTCTTCTACTTGCTTTTTCTTAATCTGCAGGGTATCCATTTGTGAGGCAAAAGAGCTTAACATTTCAATTTTAAAATCTTCAAGCAAATTACCTATCTCAGCTCTTGTTTCTCCCCCGCTGGCTGATTTTTGGACTCTAGAAAATGTGGTGTCCCTGCTGTTTAATCTGTTTCTTGAAGCTCCCCTTGAACATCTTTTGCATAAATTGACAATTTCATCATATGATTCCTTGGATATGTCCCCTTTTCCAAGCATGTTCAGCATATCCAGAGAGTCATCCCTTATCCCTTTTAATGAGATAGTTTTGAGAATATCCTTACTTACATTGGGATGACTGCATCTTTGTAGATTGTATTGTAGCCTTTCTACAAAGTATTCTATATTCTCGTCCTCTTTCTGCATCATTTTAAATAGCTCCTCCCTCTTTTCTCTCGTCTGGCAGTAGTCCTAGTATTTGTTCAGATAGTTTTGCTTCATTTGGTCCCATGTTGTGATTACAT
This sequence comes from Picea mariana, assembly GCA_032191745.1. NCBI lineage: Eukaryota > Viridiplantae > Streptophyta > Pinopsida > Pinales > Pinaceae > Picea > Picea mariana. Next base: position 4,259 of record JASDQU010304334.1, read on the forward strand.
GGCCTCCAAGACTCATGAACCATCTTAGTTCATTCCCTTTTAGTGTTGCTGGAAACAACTTCAGTTTTTGAGCATTAGAAATGTAATCATAACTCCTACATAATATATCAAACTCAAACAAAAATTCATCAGGATCTTTTGAAGATAAACCATGAAAATTAGGCAATGCTGAGAGTGGAATGTTTTTCATGGGGGCTTCTCCTCTAGGGAGATTGCCAATAGGAAATCCTATTGTAGAAAAAGAATTTTCATCTTTTACCTCTCCTTCAGGACCTGCCTGTTCTTCGTGATGCAATTCTTCGTTGTACTCATCCATGTTTTTCTCTGTCTGCTTCCCTGCTGCACTTGCTCTGTCTTCAATATCTCCTACTGGATTCTGGACTGTCTCGGGACTCCAAACTTCTTTCCCTATTCCAAAAATTGCTCGAAATGAAGGTTGGGAGTTCTGTTTCCGAAGGTTTGGTTGTTGAGCAGCAGATTCAGACTTTGATAGGATCTCGTCAATGTAAGTCTTTCTTCCTCCTTTTCCTTTTCCCTTGCCACCTATAGGGTTAGTGTTTTTGGGGTCTTTCATGCAATCTTTTTATCTAAATAAAAGAAAATCATAAGTGCTTTTGAAAACTATAGCTATCTTCCCCAGAAACGGTGCCAAAATGTTGGTCACTATAATTGCTTAATTGATTCAAACAATCAAGTGATACATAAATTATCAACCCAGGGAAGTCTATTTATTTCAAAGATAACCACGCACTATATATGCTCAATTCCAAAAGAATCTTAGTGTTGCAGTAAAGAAACTTATACTAATCACACTTGCTTGAATGAGCTGAAGTTCTGAATTAAATCACAGGAAAGCAACTTCCCTATTGCAAATCCTTAAATATTAACCTAAGAATCCTGGATTACATTAGAATAAACTTGCAATGGGAAAGAACAACTATTCTGCAATCAGAGAACATGACCCTTACTCTCAAACAGAGACTTCAGTACTAACACTCTTTCATGAAAATAGTAATGCAGAAAACAATTAACTCTATCTAACAGAGAACAAAGCCATCTAGTTCCTTCCTTTCTAAGCAGGAACCTTAAGCCCTATTTCTGTTTAGCACACTTGTGAAATTTAAATTTACGGAGAACAAGATAGTCTAATCCCTTCCTTTCTGAGCAGGGACCCTTAACCCAGTCTCTGGCTAGCACACTTGCAGGAATAATGGAAATCTACAGAGAACAGGATGTTTTGATTCCTTCCTGTCTGAGCAGGAACCCTTAACCCAATCCCTGGCTAGCACACTTGCAGAATTAAATGAAATCTACAGAAGACAAGGTGTTTTGATTCCTTCCTGTCCAAGCAGGAACCTTTAACCAAATATATGGCTAGCACACTTGTAAAAGTAAATGAAATCTACAGAGGACAGGATGTTCTGATTCCTTCCTGTCTGAGCAGGAACCTTTAACCCAATTCTCTGGCTAGCACACTTGCAGAATTAAATGAAATCTACAGAGGATAGGATGTTCTAATCCCTTCCTGTCTGAGCAGGAACCTTTAACCCTGTTTCTGGCTAGCCTCATAAAATCATCACACAAGATTGCTAATGAAAAGAATTACAAATTTCATTCAATAATCTAAGACAGAGTCAGTAGTGTTTCAGCAAAGTGGAATCCATTAAAAATAGTGTTTCAGCAAATGACAGTTAAATCAAAGCATAAACAGAAACGGTACTAACACACTTCTAAAATATTGGTTGAATCTTGTGAAGAAGGTGAGCCCTCCCTTCTCACAAGATTCCTCTGAAACGAAAAAGCTAGAGAAGGATACTCAAAGCAGTCTTATATTCAGCTGTCGAAATATCACATTACAGTTTGGAAAAATAGAATACGTCTCGCTTCTCTGGAGTTGCTTCAATACATAACACTTTGATCCCTTGAATGATGATTTCCCCTTATTTAAAGAGGAAATCCATTCGATACAATTGATCAAAAATTACAATGTGTATCTAAGTCCTATCTTTAGTCGGATCTTCTTCTAAACCAGAACAGGGTGTCCTAGTCTTACGCAACAGAAATGCTATTACAGGAGCTGGATGAGGTATTGCTATTACGGCTGGTGTAACAGCTTCTTCTCATTGCTGCTGATGTTGTTTCAGCATCGCAATTCGCGGGCTCTTTCAGCCACGTGAATTGCGCTCTGACTGTGTTGGCTTTCTTGTGTAGGAGCGATGGTTAGAGCTTTGTTGACCGCTGACTATAATGGCTTCCTTTGTTTTTCATCATCGTCAGTCCTGGCGGTTTCCTCTGTGTTTCACCATCTACAACTATGGACTGTGTAACAGCTCTGTGTTTCAGCATCTGTGACTCTGAACTGTGTAACGACTCTGTGTTTCAGCATCAGTTCTGTGTTTCAGCAACTGCGACCTCGGACTGTATAGCAGCTCTGTGTTTCAGCAATAGCGACCTTGGACAGTTCTGTGTTTCAGCAATAGGCCTCAAGTGCTAATCTACAGTTTTGAACACTTATGCATTTCTAATCAATGGTTAAGTATGAGAGTGATGTAAAATATTATGCAAAACAGATTAAACGTATAGTAATGAGAAGGGGCGTTGTATGCCTTTGGGATGATCAGATAACGTGATAGTATGAGTCTAAATATGGTTGATCAAGAGTATAATAGTGGCAAAAAGTATAGGCAAAAAGGTACATTGTGTGGTCCTAACAACATCATTGTCAAAGAAGAAACACGCTCCCCCTGAATTGTTGCAATAAATCTTGAAGTTATCAGATATGTGATAATCACATACTCCCCCTGACAAGGTGAACAGATTAGACAAATGAAGATATAATCCCCAACTCTTGACAAAGATATCCAAAAGGTGTTGTTGCTAATGGTTTAGTAAATATGTTAGCTATATGTTCTATGGAAGGAATATAATTCACCTGGAAAATTTTGTTTGTAACCTGTTCTCTGAGAAAATGGTATTTTATTGGTATATGATTTGACTTTGAATGAAGTGCAGGATTATTAGAGAGACTGATGGCACTGGTGTTATCGTAGTGAAGTGGAATGGGATTAGTATAAGTTACCTTAAATCTAAAAGAGTTTGTATCATCCATAGAATTTGTGTGCAACAAGTAGCAACAACAATGTATTATTCCTCTGTAGTTGATAAGGAGATGAATCCCTACTTCTTACTAAGCCATGCTACTAATGAGTTACCTAGGAAGAATGCTCCTCCATGGGTGCTCTTTCTCTCATCCACATAGTTTTCCCAATCAACATCTGAATAAGCAGTTAAATGAAATTTTTGATTTCTAGGATACCACAAACCATAAGTCATTGTGCCCTTCAAGTACTTGAATATCCTAGTTACAGCTACTAAATGACTTTGTTTAGGAGAAGACTGATAACGACCTACCATTCCAACATCTTGCATTATATCAGGACGAGATGCTGTGATGTACAGAATGCTACCTATCATTGATCGATATGTCCTTTGATCAACATTAGGTGAAATAACATATTTACTAAGCTTGCAACCAACCACCATAGGTGTACAAACAGGGGAAGAATCTTCCATCTGAAATTTCTTCAACATCTCTTTCAAATATTTTTCCTAAGAGATAAATATTCCTGCAGAACTCTAATTTACTTGTAAACCAAGAAAGTATGGCAGTTCTCCTATCATGGACATCTCAAACTCTATTTTCATAGAGTTAGAAAACCACTCGACAGAGGATTCATTAGTACAACCAAAAACAACATCGTCTACATAGGCCAAAACAACTAGTAAACTATCACCTTCAGACTTAATGTAGATATTGTTGTCAACATTACCTTTCTTGAACCCTTTATGTTGTAAAAATTTGTCTAGTCTATAGTACCAAGCTCGTGGTGCTTGTTTCAGTCCATATAAAGAATTATTCATCTTGCATACATAATCAGGATTATCTGTCAATGAGAATCCTTTAGATTGCTCCATATATACTTCTTCCTCTATATATCCATTAAGAAATGTTGAATTAACATCCATCTAATACACTTTAAAGTTATTATGACATGAATATGCAAGAAACATTATGATGGCTTACAATATTTCCACTGGTGCAAAGGTTTCATCAAAATCTTGACCTTCAACTCGTGCATACCCTTTAAATACCAATCTAGATTTATTTCTAACAACTTGTCCTTTTTCATTCATTTTATTCTTGAACACCCATTTGGAACCTATTACATTCTTATCTTCGGGTCTAGGAACAAGCTCCCAAGTATTGTTCTTTTCAATCTGATCAAGCTCTTCATTCATATCTCTAATCCAATTATCATGGTTGTTGGATTCATCAACATTTTTAGGTTCAATCATAGATAGAAAAGCAATCTGATATTGTTCTGTGTCTTTAACTAATTTTCTTCTTGTCTGAACTCCTTTGTTTATATCTCCAATTATCTGATTTTCAGGATGATTCTTTCTAACAATTCCGAGAGGTGATTTTGTTTCTTTTTGTTGATTTGTGTCAGCCTAAGTATTCGTATCTTCATCTGATTCAGATTCTTCCCTTTCTGATCCTTGGACCTATTCATCTTCATCTTCAACTATATCTTATGTGCTTGGTTCAACACTGTTTACATTTATGACCGAGATTTCTTCATCAACTTTTATGTCGATACAATCAACCAATTTATGTAGCCTCTTATTGTAACATTTGTACCCTTTACTGTTTGTAGCATAACCTAAGAAGATACCTTCATCGACCCTGTCATCATATTTGCCAATATTTTCATCATTATTCTTAATATAACATTTACTCCCAAAGAATTTAAAATGATTGATTGAATCAGGTCTTCCAAACAATAGTTCATAAGGAGTCTTTTCATTGTGTGGCCTGAGATGAGATTTGTTTAGGATATGAACAGTTGTATGAATTGATTCCACCCAATATGTCTGAGCAATATTATTTTGATTCATCATTGATCTTGCCATTTGCTAAACTGATCTATTATGCCTCTCAACTACTCCATTTTGTTGTGGAGTCCTTGGAATAGTGTATTCTCGTTTGATTCCATGCTCATCAAAGAACTATTTGAAGTTCCATGAACTAAACTCTCCTCCTCTATTAGACCTTACTGCCTTCAATCTTTTTCCTATTTGATTCTCAGTCAGAGCATTAAACACTTTGAATTTTTCAAATGCTTCATATTTTTCCTTCAAAAAGGCAACCCACGTTAGTCTAGAATAATCATCAATAATCAACATAAAATATTTTTATTTTCCTATACCTTCTTTTCTTGATGGTCCACATAAATCCATATGTACTAACTGGAGAGTTTTTTCTATTGAAGGAAAGTTTTTAGATTTGAACTGTGTCTGAGTAAGCTTTCCTATCTGGCAAGGTTTACAAACAAAATCATATGGATTTGATATCTTTGGAAGATATTTTATTTCCCCATTGTTTATAAGCTTGATTATATGATCAAAATTTAGGTGTCTAAGTCTCCTATGCCATAGAGAACTTTCATCATACTTGCTTAAGTGGCATTCTTCTTTTTCTTCTTTTAACACATAGACATTGTTTTCTGTTCTTATCCCTTTTGCAACCAGTTGTCATGAATTCACAGACTTTATTTTACAATCTTTAGAAGTAAAAACAACTTCACATACTATATCACAAACTTGACTGACACTTAGTATATTATGTTTCATAACATCTACAAAAAGCACATCTTGAGCTTTTCTTTTCCCATTACTCAGGCTTACCATTCCTTTACCTTTTATTTTTCCTGGTGCATTGTTTCCAAAAGTTACATTCCCTAATTTGTTTTCACTTAGAGTTAGAAACTTAATTTTGTCTCCAATCATATGTTTGGAACATCCACTGTCAATATACCAGGGATTCTTTTGTCTTTGGGTTGATAACACTAATCCACACTAGTCATCTTCTTTCTTCTTCCAAACCTTGAAATTTTCAGCAACAGGATTCATATTTGGCTTGTAGTTATTTAAGCGAAAATCTATAGCTTTATGTCCATAATTATGGAAGTTATAACATTCTGGTTCACTGAATAGCAGATCATAACAATTTTTATGCTCATAACTATTGTTATGTTTGACCTGCATCCTTATCCCAGCCATCATAATATTTATAGTATGTGGTTGTTTGTTACTTGGTTGTCTCAATATTTGTTGTGGCAAATAATTATTCCTTGAATAACTTGTTTTCTCATATCTACATCTTAAAGAACAAGTTATATCCCAAAGTTAGAACAGAAAAAACAATATCCATAGAAAAATACTTTGTACCTGGAAAAAGACTATCTTCTTTGAGCGGGTCGATTTATTCCATGATGATAATTTCTCTGATCTACAGATTCGGTTCTGGTACTTTTTATTTCATTCCTTCTTGGTGGTTGATTTTCTTTCTTTGCTTTTGCAGAGTGGTTGTTATCAATGATGTAGATTTGAAAAACTTGATGGGTTCTGTATTACTTGGATGATCGCTACTTGATCCTTCTTCATAGCCCAAGCCAAATTTCAACTTTGGATTCCTTTGTTGATTCAGAATGGAGGTTAATCCTTCTGATGCTTTAATACTTGACATATTTTGGTGATACAATGCCTTAAACTTCTCCATCTCTTTTTTGGTTTTTACTATCTCTTCTTCTAAATCTTCACATCTCGCTTTCTTTTCTGATAACTATTTTTTCAAAATGTCGTCTATTTTATTTTCCTCTTCTAAATCAACTTTTAGTAGAGCAAAGTATTCATCAGGTTTTCTACCATTCATTTTAAACTGCATCAACAATTGTTTTTGTTTTCTCTTCTTAAATCCGAGTCTGTCAATTTCTTCCAAAGCACTGATTAATTCACCTTCCATATCCACCACAACTTCTTCGTCATCCATTTCACCTCCTATGTGTTCATCATCAAGATCTCCCATATCCATAAGCATAAAATCATTCACTTTGTATTCACATGATGAATCACTATCTATGTCTTTTGAGGAATTGTCATTGTTTGCACACAAACTTTTCTTTTTACTACATTTCTCAAATTTGTATTTCTTTTCATCATTAGAGTTTTGGTCCTTTTTCTGGTGAGGAAACTTAGATGCAAAATGACTTATCTTACCACAGTTAAAACATTTGAAGGGGAGATTGCCTTGATGTTTTCCTGATCCTTTCTTTAACCTTCTCACAAATTTTGCCTCAATATCATCTAATTCTGAACCTATATTCTTGTCTACTTTAAAAGATGCTTCTCTAGTAATGGATTTATCTTTTCTAATTCTCATTTCATATACAGTTAGAGTTCCTAGGATTTGATCAATGGACAGAGTTTTAAGATCATTTAGTTCTTCTATTGCAGAGAATTTTGGATTAAATTTATCAAGCAAAGATCTTAAAATCTTCTGAACTAAAAATGATTCTTCAATTTTCTCACCAAGACCCTTCATGGAATTCACAAGCTCCTCAGCTCTTAAAAAATACTTGTTAACGATTTCATCTTCATTCATCTTTAGTTGTTCAAATTTCAATCTAGATGTTTGAAGTTTGGCATCTTTTACTTTCTTATTTCCTTCATAATTGCTAATAAGTTTATCCCACATTGCTTTGGCAGTTTCAAGATGCATCACCTTTACAAACTTAGCTTCAACAAGTCCATTCAAGATAGCATTCATTCCTTTAGCATTAAAGATAAATTATAACTTATCATCCTTGGAAGCTAGAACAACAAGCTTTGTATATTCAGTCTCTACTACATCCCAAACATCAACACCTAAGGCCATTAAGTATGTTCTCATTCTAACCTTTCAGAAGGAAAAATTTGTTCCATCAAATAGAGGAGGCTTACTAGATGAAGTCCCTTCATGACTTGTCATGTTTAAGCTTACAGATATGCCTTTAAATAAAAGGAACCTGATGTGATACCAATTGTTGAAATTACTAAGACAAC
>JASDQU010304338.1:0-13699 GCA_032191745.1 Picea mariana
TTTTCCTGGCATTCAAAGTTGGATTTAAAATTTTTTACTTCAGACCACTGTGGTTTGTTCTTAATTCAAATCTCTTCCCTATGAGATAATGCCTCCACATCTTCAATGCGTGAACAATGGCAGCTAGCTCCAAGTCATGTGTGGCATAGTTCCTCTCATGTTCCTTCATCTTTCTAGACTCATAACCAATGGCATGTCCATTTTGACTGAGGACTCCACCAATTCCTTCCTTGCATGCATATATGCATACCACAAAAATTTCATTTGGGTCAGCAATCTTTAACACAGGTGCACTAGTGAGTAACTCCTTCAACAAGTTAAAGTTCTCTTCACATTCAGATGTCCATTCAAATTTCATTCCCTTCTTTTACAAAGAAGTGACAGGATGAAAAATATTAGAGAACTTGAATATAAAACTTCTGTAGTAACCATCTAATCCCATAAAATATCTCACTTCTAAAACATTCCTAGGCGCTAGCCATCCTCTAATGGCTTCAATATTTTTTGGATCCATTGTTATACCCTTTTCCAAAATAATGTGAACCAAGTAATGGATCCGTTCTTGATAAAAATAACACTTACTCATATTGACATACAACTGATGTTCCCTCATCACTTGCAATACCAATATTAGGTTGTGTTCATGCTCTTCCTTTGACTTAGAATAGACAAGTACGTCATCCAAGAATACTATGACAAGCTTATCCAAGTAGTCTATGAATATGCCATTTATTAAGCACATAAAGACAACTGGTGCATTGGCTAGTCCAAATGGCACCACTACGAATTCATAATTCCCATACCTGGTTCTGAAGGCTGTCTTATGGATGTCTTCTTCCTTAATTCTTACTTGATGGTATCCCAATCTCAAGTCTATCTTCGAAAATATCTTTGCTCCTCTTAGTTGATCAAATAGGTCATCAATTATGGGTAAAGGATACTTGGTATTTATAGTAGACTTATTCAGCTGTCAAAATTCAATACACAGCCTCAAGGTCCCATCCTTCTTTTTGACAAAGAGTACAGGCGCTCCCCAAAGTAGAAACACTTGGGCGTATGTATGTACCCTTTCTTCAACAATTCCTCCAACTGCATTTGTAATTCTTTTAACTCTCATGTGCTCATTTTGTAAGGTGTTTTTGACATCGAGGCAACTCCTGGCACTAAATCAATAGAGAAATTTATTTCCTTTTTTGGTGGAAACCCTGGTATTTCCCAAAATACATCCTCGAATTCTTGAAGTACCATAAGATCTTCAAGGCTTGGCCCCTTTGTCTTTTTCAGCTCCTCCACATGGGCTGCATACAACTGAAACCCTTTTCTGAAACATCTCTTCAACTACAAGTTTGAAATCTCCCTTATAGAGATGGGTCTTAGTACACCTTTCACAGTGCTATGTTTTCCATCTCCATCAAGACATGTAAATGTCTTGCTATGACAATCTAGGACATCACTATTCTTGTCCAACCAATCCATTCCAATTAGAATATCATAAGGTCCCAATGGTATGACATTCAGATCAACATTGGTATTCACACCATTAATACTTATGGAGAAACCTCTTACCATATCATGGATTCTCCTTTTCGTTCCCGTGGCTAGCTGAACCAAACTTGATTTCCCAATCTTACTTTTCTCCAAATGTAATCTATCCACTATTTTAGGGTCAATGTAACAATGACTTTATCCTGAATCAATTAAAATAGAAACAAACTAATTTATGATCTTACCTTCCACCTCAATCATGTTGGATTATTTTTCTACTTGCCGATCATCTAAGGCTACATAAATTGTTTCCATGTCTTTGACTATCGTAGCCTCTTCGAGGTTGTGCACAGTTTTCACGCTGTCCTTTCTATGAGGTAAATCCTTGTACATGTGATATTCCTTGCATCCCCAATATTGGATTAGTGGTCTTCCCCTTTTCCCCAAGGAGTCTTCTTTTTTGGATTCATCCTTAGCATACCGGTCTTGATGATTTTTATTAGGCTCATTTCTATGGAAAGGAGGCTTGAATCCCTTCTTCCTCTGATCAAAATTCTTCTTCTTCTTATCCTTCCAATATTTCTACATGGATTATTTTCCCTAGCCTTGCTGATATAGGTACTTAGATTTCCTAATAGTCTCATTCTAGGTCTTGGGTTCATCATACCGAATATTTTCTTTATAAAAGGTTGGAAGTCCACTCAAAAACCTCTGTGTTTTCACCTTTTCATCATTTATAAACCCAACATACTTTAATAACCCCAAGAAATTCTTCTCATATTCTTCCATGGACATGCTTCCAAAACGGAGTTCAAAGAAATACTGCATTTTCTTGTCATATAAATTCTTTGATAGGTACTCCTAAAAATACTTCCTGAACTGTTGCCAAGTAATCCTATTCTCATTAATATGCTCAACTTGCTTCAAATGGTCCCACCACATGGCAGCTTTCCCACCTAAATGGTAGGTGGAAATTCTAGCTTCTAGGTTTGATGAATAGTTATGCAATTGGAAATATATCCTAAGTCCAAGCAACCATACTTCAACATAATCTTCCCTTTCCCTTTCACCATCAAAGGATGGTGGCTTGAGCTTCCTCAACTCTCCTTGAAAATTGTCCATTTCATGCCTTCTTCTTTGGTGCCTAACAATATACACCTCTGGACTGCTTATGGAATCTTCAGATGCATAAGACATTCTTGTTGAGTAAGGAGGTGAGTGATGCCTATGATTTCTTATAGCACTCTTGGAATAACCAACCCTTCCATGATCATCTCTTCTTTCATGATACCTTCCTTCTTCCTCTTGATTTGAGCCAATCTTTGTTTTTCCTTGCAACTGATTTAAACTTTGTAGCACTCAAGAATTTATATGACTTTTCTCTCTCATTGTCTGCCTTGTAGCTCTGCACTTCTATCTTCAGGATTCTTACAGTTTCTATCAATGTTTTATACTCCCCTTGGCCCTTGTGTCCATTGGATTCCATCTTTGCATTACCAACTCTAGTATTCTGTCCTTCGGCCTATTTATCATTTCTGGAGGCTCCCTCACATTCTTCCATTTCTCGAATATGCATGTTGAGATGGTATGTTTAAACCCCTTAATTCTTCAAAATGTGCAAGTGACCATATTTTCAGAGTTAAGCAGATGACGAACAAAATTTTTCAAACAATGTTACAGGTCCTTTTAATACATGAAGAATACATACATACATACATACATACACACACACACACACACACACACACACACACACACACACACACACACATATATATATATATATATNATATTGCACTTTAATTTGGAAACTCTCACTCTTGGAGCCAACTATGTATATCTATTTTGATATCTTTCTTCGAGAGATCTGAGTTTTCTTTACACATTCATGCCAAGAGTTCATTCAAATCTATTGTGGAATGAGCTGTAAGTGTACTCTGCAGTTGAATTTGGAAGATCAAAGTTCTATTTTCAATATAAAACCTCTGTCAAATCTTTCTGTGTTAGAATTATTATATCTGAAAACATGTGGTTTAAAATCGGTCGAGGGTTAAAATCGATGGTCATAATCCATTGCGGAGATTGTATATGAACACTAGTTAATGCTGGGACCTGTACCCGTAATTTAAATTCAATACAATTTTTTTTTGAGTTTGAAATCCGATCATAGATCAAATGATCCGTATTGATTGCGGAGATTACAAAGCATAATGGTGGATCCTACCTTTTGCGGATCTGTAATTTTTATGAAATACACCGTTATACATTTTAAATCTGATGATTGTTTGGAAATTTAATATTACGTGTAATATTAAACCAAACCTCCACCGTAGATCTGTAGATCTAAAGGTTGTTGTAGGTCTGTGGGTTGATTTAAATAGTTTTATTGACATCAATTTCATTACTCACTTAATACGATGCACTCGGGGTGCTACGTGTCAGCAATACAGAAGTGACACATGTCCCAATCAACTATTGATGCATTTCATACTTCCATTGGATCAAATGACTTGTCAAACACACTAAAAATATCAACACATGGCATGCGTATGGTGGTACACATCACCATAGGGGACATCATCATGCCACATCACTTATGTATTCCATGACTTCAGAATTTAGGGCTTCGACAAACTTTTCACCTACACACCTCTATTCTCCCAACGTCGAATTTCAAAATACTCGGAGGACACACTGATCGATGGTCCTCATTCACTGTTTATATCTTTGGTCAACAGGACCTCTGGGACTCTAGGCTTTAAGAGTTCTGGACTGTCCACACTCTCAATCCTTCTGGAGTGCCAAGTCTCCAGACTGCAAGATCTATTGCTACGTATCCTCTGTAATCAATGGCTAAGATGAACTCTGGCCTTCAAGAATCCTCGACCCCAACTTATTATACCTTGAATCCTCCGAAGTGACAAGTATCCGGAATACGAGATCTACTTCCACGTGTCATCTCCCGATCAACGGTGAGGATTTATTTCATTCTTTAGAGCTTTTGGAGGCTTCACCTTCATTCCTTCTGAACACCAAATTAGCGAACTCCCAGAGTCTTCGTCAGCAACTAAGTACCAAGGGGTTCTACATGGAAAAACATAAAGAACAAACATGTGGCCCTATCTGACGGGTGACATGTGTCATATACTAACTAACACAAACAGTCTTTAAAAAACATGAAACAAGGTGACATGTGGCAAGCATCAAGTGTGTCCACGTCACCCTAGGTGACATCAACATGCCACGTCACTCCAGTTCCTCACAACATAGGGACTTCAAAACTTTGGGAGACTTCTCCACACTACACCTCAAATCCCCCAAACGTTGAATTCAAAAATAGGTTGATCTGCAGACACGTGTCCCCAAACATGAACGGTTCATATTTACTCTGTAGTTCGGGACTTCAGGAGACTTTCTTCCTGGTGGCTTAAGGGCTCTCTTCTCCCAAAGTGTCAAATCTCCGAACTATTTTGAGATTGACGGATCGCATTTGCTTGCATGCAGATCAGACGGATGGAGTCTAATCTTCTCCATTTTTCTTTGCCTCCTCATCTACACTTGATCTAATGACCCATACCTGTCCTTGCATAAATCTAATGGTTTTATACTCCTCACAGTGATCTACGTCGTAGATTCACTATGGGACTTTGGAGCTCCAGGGCTTCGTGGTTCTTTTATGATAAGGAACTTGAAACTGCCGAAGCAACAAAGTCCGAAGGACTTGAGGGTTTAACCTCCACACTCTTTTCTCAGATCTGATGGTTGTGAAGGATTCAGATCTTTCCAGAATAGATCCTATGACCATTGCAGTTTCCTGAACCACTACACCTCCTGAGCTTTCAAACACTGTTAAAGTGTGCTCTCAGCACCTTCTGGCACTCTGCAACTCAATTTCTTTGTGAAACTTTTTCTTCAATCTCAATGTACACGACCCATCCGATATTAGTATTGGAACTGGTCTTTGATACCAAACTGTAACGTACCCAACCACCCATAGGCTGGGCTACATTACTTCAATCTTTCTCTCAGATTACTTTCTCTTACAGATACCTTTCATATTAATAAAGATGCATAAAAGAAAGGAACTAAACGACATGCACAACAATAACCAATCAACATGCATACTCTGAACATATCGAATTCAACAATAAATAAAATAAACAGCATAAATAATTCATACACAGGTAAATAATACCATAAAATAGAGCACTTGTCTTTTATAGAAGAGAACCACCGAATAGTTGTAGACCAAGGACGTTCCACCCAACCATAGACATGGTTGTTACAAGTCTCAACAACAATGTCACCCCTGAGCCAGGGCTATGAATCCACAAGGACGGTTCCAGAGTGTTACCTAGATTCCCAAACAAGTCATCACTCAATCTCTCATAGGATTCCCAACATCCACATCAATCCAAGTACCCATCTCTCTTCTATCTAGCCTGCAAAGACCAAGAGAATGGACCCCCACCCTTCTCTTCCATCCAGTCCCTTAGGCATTGCTTCTCCTTCTAGGGATCTAGTGTAGTTGGTCCAAAATCTCCATGCTGGGACTCTCAGGACTCATAGCTGTGAGCAAAGTTGGACACAGGCTAAGCATCTCAGACATGCAGGCCTCAATTCATGGTTGGACTACATTAACAATCTCTACAACCAACAATGCCATGGATTCTCTTAAGTAGTTGGTCTTCCTTTCCCAAGCCAAGACATGGACGAGGAAATATGAGTGGGTGACATAAATGAGTGGAGTGAAGTCTCCAAGAGAGGTGTGAAACAATGAAAAATCAGGTGAATGAATGCTTGAGGGAAGAGTGACGTGACCAGTAGTAGAATGAGGAAAATAAACGAGAGTGAGAGAGAATGAACCTCCCCAATAGGCCAAGGACAGGTTTAAGTAATTCACAGGGATCAAGAACCTATTGGTCTCCCCCCAAGAAGCTCATGTATATGATATTCTCCATTAATAAAAATGGAGAATAAAATATAAAATAAAATGCTTAGCCCTTCAAATCCCCTCTCTTATGGAATCATAGGCCCCTATAACTCTAGTCCTTGTCCGCCTAGCAGACAATAATGTATTTATTATTAATAATGATCAAAACATTACATTTCATGGGCACACTAGCCTCTCAGTAGTGTAACCATACATTATTTAATATGGGGGCTCAAAACCTGGGGTGTTACACACCCATGCTTAATTTAATTTAATTGTGTATACCCATGCTTGTCTACCCAAATGTACTCACTATGAAATCATTCGAGTATGGTTAATATTACAATTCTTGTGAATCTATTGTAATCAACATTTTGCAATCTAATAAAGCAATGGAACACATAATTATGTTATGGAATTTCTTCAAGTATTATTATCAATTAATAATTAAATCTCCTCGTAATGTTAAGGATAATAGAAAAATAAATTGAAGATAGTAATGTAACCATTTATCTATATTAATGTTAATGTTTATGACATCTTAATGAAACCTAGACAAGCGTGTGTGTGTGTGCGCGCGCACACACACACACACACACATAAGCAAATAATTAAGAACAATATATCACGAGAAAGACAACATTTTATATTTTGATTGATATTAAGATATTTTAAATTTCTCACTGGATATAAATATCTTTCGTATCTTTACGAAAGATTATGTTATAAAAAAATTAATTTTGATGGAAATTTTATTTCATTATAAAATATAAAAAGAAAATAATATATCAAAAGAAAACATCATGGCATGAAAGAATTTGTCACCTTTGTGACACTGAAAAGGTTGAAGATGAAAATCACTTTCTCCTAGAGTTCCCTTGTATGAATGTGTTAGTTGTATGAGAATACATTAGTTGTATGAATCTATCCACAAAACTAATACCACAAAATTGATCACAAGTAGTCATAAATGGATTTCAGTTAAATATTTTACTATTATGAATCATTATTGTTTTTAACCCCTTCCTTTGTGTTTTTCTTACAATGGAAATTTCCAACACCAAAAAGAAAAATGCATACTCTAATTTTATGTATGGCTATTTGGAAGGGATATATTTTAAAGTTAAAGATCATATGCTATCAATGTACTTAGAGCATGTATGACTCTAACTTTCCTTCTATGTAATATATTGCATTAGTTCAAAGTTCCTATCTTTTTCACAAAGGAAACACTTAATTAGGTTTTTTTTTAAACTTCGCCAAAACTTTATTTTCATAATGTGTCAAACACAAACCAACCTTGTCATACAATGCACATGCCTCGATGTTGGAATCTGACAAACAAAACCAAATGTTACAACGTGACTAACATAGTAATGTTTCAATGTGTTGAAGATAGTAACGTCGCATAGAGACGAACATAGTAACATTGCAATATGATGAACATAGTGAAATTGCAATTTGTTGAACATACTAACGTCACAATGTGATGAACATAGGCATTTCATTGCAATGTGGATACTAACGTCACAATGTGATGAACATAAAAAGACGTTGTAATGTGTTGCACATCACCCCGTCATCGCAATGTGACAAACATTTCTAAACGTCACAATGTGTCGAACATAGTAATGTTGCAATCTACCAAACATAGTAACGTCACAATGTGAAGAACATATACAAACATTGCAATGTGATTAACATATACATAAATCACAATATGACAAGCATATCTTTGTCATCACAATGTGATGAACATAGCCCTATCGTCACAATGTGACAAACATAAATAGATGTCACAATGTGATGAACATAACCATGTAATTGCAAAGTGACAAACATATCATTGCATTCCAATGCAATGCACATATCCTGATGTCACATTGTGACATACATTTCCAAACTTCATACAACCCATTGTCATAATGTGATGTACACAACCCAATGTGGCAATGTGACAAACATAGGACAAGATTGCAATGAGATGAACATTTCCTGACATCACAATGTGACGAACAAAATTCATTGTCAGACTATGAAAAAACTATTCCAACACCATAATGTGACAAACAAAAACCCTTCATCGTTATTTGATGACCATAACCTTACAATTTCATGTGACGAACAAAAGATGATGTCACAATGTGACAAACTAAAGCTGATGTCCCAATGTGATGAACAAAACATGATCAACACTGCAATGCAGTAATACCATAGTAAACTTTGGTTAAACATAATCAACATGGCCCATCATAATTAGATCCACATTGTCAACAAAGGTCAGGCATGGGCATGGTTAACCATAATAAGCCCCGGTCAACCATATTCAACCATGGTCATGGTCAGCCACAATCAACCATGGTGAAGGACAACCACGATCCACCATAGTCAAACTTTCCTTCCTAAAGTCAACCAAAGTATATCAAAGCTAACCATGACCATGGTAACCATAAGAAACCATAGTCATGGTCAACCATAATCAACCATGGTCATTGTCAATTAATGTATTAATTTATTAATAATGTATTACTACTTCAATAATGTATTATTACTTTAATAATATATTATTAATGTATTAATAATTTAATATTTTACATTACACATTAATGTATTAATACTTTAATATGTTACATTATACATTAATGTATTAATAATTTAATTTATTCATTATAATATAATAATGTATTGTTAATGTATTATTACTTTAATAATGTTTTACTAAATACATGAAAGTCAATGTATTACTACTTTATTAATATATTAATACTTTAGTAATGTATTTATTAATGTATTTGATGTATTTAATATATTATTAATGTATTGCTTTATTGTTACTTTATTAGAGTATAAATACTTTAGAAATGTATTAATTGATAATGTATTAATACATTACATTATTAATATATCAATCAATGAGTTATTTTATTCTTTAATGTATTTATAAGTTATTAATAGTTTAATATGATACATTATATATTAATGTATTAGTAATTTAATTTATACATTACAATAATATAATAATGTATTAGTATATTACTAGTTTATTAATGTATTACTCTATTAGTGTGTTAATACTTTATTAATGTATTTATCAATGCATTTAATGTGTTAATGTATTTATTGTATTACTTTATTAGTGTATTACTATTCTAGCATTGTATTAATTAATAATTCATTTTAATGTATTACAATTTGGGGAAGGGAGTCTCATGATGCATCGATTAGGGTTTCCAAAACTAATCTTGCTTCCAAGGGTTTCATTTGTTCGTTATCCCACCTAGTATCCTTCTAGTCTCTGGACTAGCTGCGATCCCTAATATGGTCAATGAGGGGGGATGCAACCCCTCTTATAGTGAAATGGTTCTCTCTAACCCGTCTATTAATCATCCAGGTTCATGAAGGGGTTGCCCTACTTTCTCCACCTTTCAACCCGATCGTGGCTTCGGTCCTCAATCCTGAAGGGATAAAGGAAAAAATAAGAAGTCGACCCCTGCATATTCACATTCAAAGGAGCCTCGAGTTTGGGAGCCTAGGAAATGGATTATGTAGGTCCATACTTCTCCCAAATATATCATACAATCAGTGAGGGTTGAAGAACAATCACAGTACATGTGCGATCATTCCTTAATCGGAAATTTTTTGGGTCTTTGGCCATCAAAACATGATTTGATCCAATGGATCAAGGTGGTCTAGAATCCAAAAGGACATTACATTTTACAGCTAGGTTTGAAGGGATTTTTTACAGTGATTTTTCATAATCTTGAGGATATAAACAATGTGTTCAAAGGATGGCCCTATTTATTTAATTATGCTAGTCTATATATTCGTTTTTGGACCGAGCGCTTATGTCTAGAGAAATAATACTTCTCATATGCCCAAATATGGATCTGACTATACTCCCTGCCAAAATAGTTCTGTATGGAACAAATTCTTGAAGAAATAGGGAATACCCTAGGAGTTTTTGTGAAGGTCGTTGAAGCTACATGTTAGAGGTGTTATATGTCATATGCTTGAATCTATGTCAACCTGAACATCACCAAGCCTCTCTCAGGATCCATTTGTCTCAAATACCATGATGAGGAGTGGAATCAGACTAAAGATTACAAACATATCTCATCTCATTTCCACAAGTTTCATGAGCACAGGAACCTTTTTATAGATTTCCCTTTTAATCTTTCTTCAATGTTAGAAGTTAAAGCCATAGATAAATATCAAGATGGACTCACTCATGCACAATATCGACAGTGAAAAGGGCTCGAGAAACTCAATCATGTTCCTGGTGGAGGACCCTCCTCCAGTAATCCCTTTAATGTTCTAAACCAACTTTTTGAAGAATAGGGCATTCTGATCTCCTTTGGCATGCCACTAGTCACTCATGCATCTAAGGTAAATCCTCAAACATCCACCCCTGTGTTGCAACATATTTTCTCTTCTAATCTTGGTTATGATCATGCTAAGGGTGCTCTTAGTGAGCCCGAGGAAATGGATATTATGGTGGATGAGAATGAATTGTAGGGATAAGACCTATCCAATATTGAGGAAGCACATCACACATAAAATTTCATGTCACTCCCTCTAGATCAGCTCAGGAAAGTGAATAAAATATACATGGATTCTACTGTGAGTACCCAGTCTAGGCCAGGAAAGAGTCTCAACATTCAAGGTGAATCTCAATCAGATTCACATTTGTAATCTCATGAGAAAAAAGGGGAGGAAGAAAATCCATTCAATTGTTAATTTAGGAGGTAGGGAATTTCATGGTGAGCTCAGGGAAAATGTTGTTGATTACTGACAACTTTCATCCTATTTCTTCCCAATCCATCTCATGAAGATAATCTCATGGAACATAAGGGGCCTGGAAGGAAAGGATAAACAACGACTCCTTAAGAAACTAATTGTAAGTGATATTCCTGATATTTTTCTTATTCAAGAGGCCAAATGCTCTAGATATGAAGCTACCCTCATCCTCTTTCGTTGTTGGTGGCTAGGATTATCTATTCAAACTGACTCCCATGGTGCTTTAAGAGGTTTATCTATTGCCTAGAACCCAAACTCTATTATTATTGAAAATTTATTTCCAACTATAGAAATTTATTGACAAAATCAACATGCATTAAATTATGTCATACACTTAGAAACCTAGAGATAATTTCCATCTATGAACTCTGAAATGCATAAACCCACATTCATAAACTATTATGAGCAGAAATACAAATTTCCAAACACTTTTGTAGTGGAATATACACAATGAACAACAATCACACATCCATGTAATACTCAGAAATTTAGGCAACCAACCAGGGAAAACCCCAATGTGGGGAAACCCAAGAGAGAGAGAGATATCTTATTAGCTTCAGGAAAGTATATCAGCAACAAAATTACAATTTCCAACAAGAGAATACATCCAACAACACCCAACAGTTCGACAAATTTTTGCCTATAAATCTGTGCCAAATCCGTACTGTTGTATGGCCCTCCTTTGCTGGACAACACCTCAAAAAATGTGCCAAACAACAACTGTATGGACAGAACTGTACAACCCCTTCTACAACAAGAAACACTCCAAAGAACCTCGATTTCTATGCCCAAAATATGTCTTTGAAAACGTGCCCTCTTCCTTGTTGTACAAACTATATGTATCTGTACAGTACAACCTCCCCAACAACAATAAATTACAACCACTTCTAAATAGAAAATAACCTTGGGAAACGTGCCCAATCTCCCTTTGTAAATGTGCCCAGCTTGTTGACCTTTCCTCTCCTAAAAGCTTTCTCGAAAGTATCTCAATGTCCTCTTCTCATTGTTGTCTTGCACACTACCCAATGCATTCTCTTATAATTTGAAAATGATATTTCACCTTCCAAGTGTCTTTTCACCTTCCTCATCCCTAAATCCAAAGGGAAATATCTAATCTTTCCTTTAGATGATCAAGGGACATGATTCATTCCCTCCAAAATAAATCACTTAAAATATTAAAGTACAATTTCGCTTTATAAAATAAGTGCCCTTTATGAAATAAAATCACTTTGATATTAGAAGGTACACTTGATTAAAAATTCACTATAATAAAAGAACCACTTTATTACAATTTTATAAAATCTCATTACAAATTCAAGTGTCTAGTAGTGCAAATATAAGGTTACTTCCACATACAAGACAAACATGTGGATTACCTACTAAGCTATAAAAGATAACACTCCCTCTTAGCAAGGGATGTACTCACTGCCATCACCATCATCCAGTCACATCAGATTATTCGTTGTAGGATCTCCCTCTTAACCTGGAACCAACCCCAACACCTGCACATAAATCAAACCAGAAGATCTTCTCCTAAAAGATACCCTGAACCCTGAGCTCCTAAGAGAATCCACTCCACCTTGAGCATCAGTTCGATCAGACTATTTAAGCCTACTACGAGTGCTTAGAAGAGACTCCCTCTCTTCTCTTGAAATGCAAGACTAAGTCCTTGGGCTCATTGCAGTATCAAGAGCCTCCTGCTCCTCATCCGACGTTGAATCATATCCTAAAGATTTTCCTTGCAATATGTACAACCTGTCCACCCGATCACCAATCAATTGTGGTTCAATTAGGTCCGCTTCCCCCCTGTAGATAAATACATGTCCCCTCTTGAACAATGTACAATATCGATCATCCTCCAAGTTTGAGACCAATAGAAAGTTAACCCTCAACCCTAAAACAAAGAGAATTCCATCAAGCTCCAGGAATCCTCCATACTCGAGTCAGAATCTAGCCCTTCCAACTCCATGTACAACTCGTTCCATACCTCCTTCACTCTCCACCAACCATTCATGACCTATATCTGTGATAATAAGTAATACTCGCGAGATTCCCATCATGTGAAAAGAGGCTCCATTGTCAACAATCCATATGTTATCACCCCCAAATCCTCCACTACTGACATTGGATACTAGAGTAACCAAAGAAAATTCCTTATCAAACTTGGAAGAAAATTCCTCCATGGTTGTTGTAGCAGCTGTTAACTACCAAAAACGCACCAGCATTTTTGAAGGAAATATGCCCAATCTTGTAGGGAAATTTTGACTAGATTCCCTAGCTCCAAATCCAAATCTGATTGTACCATTGGAAATCTTACGATCTGTAGATGTTGATCGACTATTGGAACGTGCGAAACGGATTCCATGGCTGAGAAAATTGATTTTTCCCAAAGGCAGTTTTTTCCGAAAATTCTGACTTTCGGTGGTTAAAGAGGAACTGTTCCAGTCAACCACTGAAAGCCTGTTTTAACCAGAATTTTCGAAA
>JASDQU010304340.1:0-10667 GCA_032191745.1 Picea mariana
CTATTCCATTTTAATTCCCTTCTCACACTGATCGTCGTGGTACCTATCACTTATAATTTCTTTTTTGTGGTCCTACCCACCCATATTTCCTTCCCCGCACTTCCCCTCTCCAAATGGCCACCACTCGCAACCAAAACCTCCAAGCTTCCATCAATCAATCCCATGCCTCCATTGAACATATGACATTTGAGATTGGCTCTACCAATTCCCACATTGCAAAAGTAGAACACAAATTTGAGACCATGGAAGCCAACTTCACAACCCAATTTATCACCCTCTAGTCTATTGTCAATCAATTATTGAACCTCCCTACGGGTCCTTCCTCATCAGACCAACCCAATGTTGTTGATTCCTCTCAGTATCTTCATTTTCACTCCAACTCATTCCATCGTTAACCGCATCTTCCCCGTGTAGAGGTCAATAAATTTGATGGCTTTGATCCGACAGGTTGGGTCACTCAATTGGAGAATTATTTTTCTCTGCATGGTATTACTGACGAGTTGGCCAAACTTCGCTATGATGTCCTTTATCTAGATCCTGAACGCTAGCAATGGTGGAAATGGCGTAAAAATTCACATCAGGGGTATATTTCCTGGACCCAGTTTGTTGCAGAGCTCTATGCCCACTTTGATACTGATACCCACTATCTTGGTCGTTTGACCAAGTTGAAATAGTCAGACACAGTGGAAGAATTTATCACTACTTTTGAGCATTTGGCCTTTTGGACAAAGGGTATGTCAGATTTTTTCTTCCATGAATGCTTATCAGTGGCCTCAAGGATGAAATCAAATCCCAGGTTCTCATGCCCTGCCCTCAGACTTGGTTGGACGCTACTACACGTGCTAAAGAGGCCCAACAAGTTTTTTTTTCCCAGAACAAAAACCCTCTTTTGTTCCTATCCCTCGACCCACTAATCCTAACCCCCCTGTCACTCCCATGAAGGTCCATAAATTAACTAGGGATGAAATGGTTGAACACCAATTTAAGGGTATTTTCTATAATTGTGATGAAAATATTTTTTTGGGGCACAAGTGTAAGGAACAAAAAAAATTTATGGCCATTTCTGAAGATGTTCCTAAAGAAGATGTGACAATTCCACTTGTGGAATAGCCCTCCCTTGCAGATGCTACCCCAGAGCCCGTTGACTCACCTGAAGTTGAACCACTCATTTCCTTGCATGCTCTCATTGGCTTCTATTCTCCCTAAACTCTCAAGGTCATTGGCTATATTAATATTAGGAAGGTCATCATCCTGGTTGACAGTGGTAGCACCCACAATCTTATTCAACATCACATTGCCCAGGTGATCCAGATTATTTTAGGCATGAGATGAGAGAGGAGATATAACACATAAATATTTAGAGATATTTCAAGAGAGACAACAATATAATAGAGATATAGCGGAAATAAACAAGAGTCATAGATATACAGTAATGCATGATTTCTATTAATGAAATAAATGTATAGAGACTGTAAAAGTACAGAGTGAAAGACTCACTAGAATGGTGGCAACTTATCTCTAAGAAGAGATGTGATGGCTACTCGCATTCACAAGAAGATGATGAAGATTAAAATGAGGCTCTATGGGCCTTTTTAACATAAGTAAAATCCAAAACCCTAACCTTGAAAGATGAAAAGCCAAAAGGTTTGTGGGCCCCGATGGGGGTAGTTGATACGTCAACTTCCCAGGAGCGTAACTTTTGCATACGATCTTCGTTTGGGACACTCGATAGCTCGTTGGAAAGATATATCCGAGGAATAAAAATTTTGCATGAGAAAAATCAATCTATAATCCATGTTACTCCCCATTTTCTCAAAAAACATCGTTTAGGGCCTCAAAACAACTTCGAAAGTTTAGGACCCGAAAAACTGCTAAAAATAGTAAATTACCAAAATTGCCAAAAAACTGTTTTGAGCCAGTTGGAGAAGGTGGGTGGCCACCGATATCCACCTGGATCAATCCTCCCTTCTTAGGAAGCAATGGTATCCATTGCATTGAGTTCTTGGGTGAGAGAGGAATGCAATTGTTGAATCTGAATCTTGGTGAGCTGCTTGCCTTGCTGGAGAAGTCGAGCTGCTTGGTTTGTTGAAGATTGTCACAAACCTATGGCTGGAAGGGTTGGTCATTTTTAACTAGTCTGGCTACATGAGATGACTGTGTGAAGAATGAATCTTTGCGCTTTGCTGCAAACTTGTCGACCTGCTTCTGTTGGATAGAAGGTGCTTGGGGCGAGGTTGTAGTAGTTGCAGTGTCCTTTTGTTCCCCTTTTGAACAGATTGTAAAGAAGATGAATTTTGTAATATGAGATACTACCTTGCAACACTTTTTAGGTGGAACAATAGTTGGAATTAACTCTGGTATTCTGTAGAGATGACCCCCTAAAGTAACAATGACACTACGGGGTCGAGACTCATAAATAGCATGGTGCTTCCGCATATATGGCTAGCCCAACAAAACATCACAGACATCCAATGGGGAAACATCACATAATACCTCATCCTTGAAGGGTTGGATGTCGTATGACAATCGACATTGTTGGCTGACATAGAGATCTCGTCCTTGGCGAAGCCACCCAATGTTGTATGGTTGCGGGTGTGGTGTTTTCGACAATCCCAACTATTTGACGACCTCTGCTGAGATGAGATTCTTCTGGCTTCTGCTATCAACAATCATCAAGGTCCCCTTCACCCACATCTGTGAATGAAAAAGGTGCTCCCCCTCTTCTATATCTATCGGTTCTTCTAGTTGAATTGTTGCGGTCGCGACAATAGTAGTGGGGTCTGTGTCGATGATATGTCTTTTACCAGTATTTTCAGAATCAGATTTTGAATCAGGGTTTGAATCCTTGTCTTTGATCTCAACCACCAATGACTGTTTTGAACAACATTCATCGGTGTTGTGCCATGGGATTTTGTGGAAATCACACCATTTTCCAGTGTCCTTCTTTGTCTTCCTGTGACCCTTCTTTTCCTGTGGCTTAGACTATTTTTTAGGAAGTTGTTTGTTAGGGTCGTCTTTGTCATACTTTGGTTGTTGTGGATTTGCAAATCCGAACTCCTGTTTGTTCTGGTGCTTAAAATTATGCTCGATTTTAACAGCATATCGATAAGCAGAACCGAGTGATAAGATGTCCAGAAAATCCATTTCAGTTTGGATGTATCTATGTAGATCCCCACAGCATTTCAGAACCAAATGTCATTTAGAGTCCTTGATACCCATCTTGGTGCACAAGGTATGGAAATTATTGGTGAACTTCAGAACTGCTTGGCCCCACTCTTGCTGCAATGTGGTCCATCTCATGTATTGGTCCTCATAGTTGCCAATAGGGTAATATTGTTCCTTTACCACATCCACGAAAAAATCCCAAGTGGTCTCGACCCCATATATCCCAGACTCCTCTATGGAAATCTACTCCCAGTAAGTTTCCCACCAATGTTTGACACGGGGGAGATATTTAAGGAGTGCGAAGGTGATCTTTTCCCTGTTGGAAGAATTATGAACACAGAAATAACCTTCTAACATATTTAACCATTTATTTAGGGCATTTGCATCTATTTGACCTTCAAATATGGGAATATAAAATTAACCTGTACCTTGAAAGGCAAGGTGCCTCCAAAGTGTCCGGTTGATGAAGATGCACCTGTTGCTATCGGAAGGCATTGAAGGACGTGGGAAAAATTCTCTATCATTTTGTCTCTTTGTCACATGAGAGATTTCTCAAGCAATAGATTGATAGGATCGTCTGCTCCATCGTTTTTATTTTCTTCCGCCATTGACGGTTTCTTGGGTGTACGAGAGCGATTGTACTAAAGAGAGTCAAGCTCGAGACCCAACTTGCTATACTCAGACCTCGTCGGGGACATGCACTTAAAAAATGATCAAGAACAACCTGCTCTGATACCACTGATCCAGATTATTTTTAGCACGAAATGAGAGCGGAGATATAACACATAAATATTTAGAGATATTGCAAGTGAGACAAAAATATAACAGAGATATAGTGGAAATAAACAACAGTCACAGATATACAGTAATACACGATTTCTATTAATGAAATAAATGTACAGAGACTGTAAAAGTATAGATTGAAAGACTTGCTAGAATGGTGGCAGCTTATTTATGAGAGGAGATGTGACAGCTACTTGCATTCGCAAGAAGATGATGAAGATTACAATGAGGCTCTAAGGGCCTTTTTAACATAAGTAAAATCCAAAACCCTAACCCCAGAAGATGAAAATCCAAAAGGTTTGTGGGCCACGATGGGGGTAGTTGATACGTCAACTTCCCAACGGCGTAACTTTTGCATATGATCTCTATTTGGGGCACTAGATAGCTCGCTGGAAATATCTATCCGAGGAATACAAATTTTGGGTGAGAAACATTGATGTATGATCCATGTTACTCCCCATTTTCTCAAAAAACATCGTTTAGGGCCTCAAAACGACTCTGGAAGTTCAGGACCCAAAAAACTGCTAAAAATAGTAAATTACCAAAATTGCCAAAAAATTGTTTTGAGCCAGTTGGAGAAGGTGGTTGGCCACCGATATCCACCTGTATCAATCCTCCCTCATTAGGAAGCAATGGTCTCCATTGCGTTGAGTTCTCGCGGGAGAGGGGAAAGCGATTGCTAAATCTGAATCTTGGTGAGCTGCTTGCCTTGCTGGAGACGTCGAGTTGCTTGGTTTGTTGAAGATTGTCACGAACCTATAGCTGGAAGGGTTAGACCTTTTTAACCAGTCTAGCTACATGAGATGAATTTGTGAAGAAGGGATATTTGTGCTTTGTTGCAACCTTGTCGACCTGCTTCTATTGGATAGAAGGTGCTTGGGGTGAGGCTGTAGCAGTTGCGGTGTCCTTTTGTTCCCCTTTTGAACAGATTGTAAAGAAGATGAACTTTGTAGTATGAGATACTACCTTGCAACACTTTTTAGGTGGAACAATAGTCAGAATTACCTCTGGTATTCTATAGAGATGACCCCCCAAAGTAACAATGACACTACGGGGTCGAGACTCATAAATAGCATGGTGCTTCCACATGTATGGTTGGCCCAAAAAAACATCACAGACATCCAATGGGGCAACATCACATAATACCTCATCCTTGAAGGGTTGGATGTCATATAACAATCGACATTGTTGGCTGACATGAAGATCTCGTCCTTGGCGAAGCCACCCAATGTTGTATGGTTGTGGGTTTGGTGTTGTCGACAATCCCAACTATTTGATGACCTCTGCTAAGATGAGGTTCTTCTAGCTTCCGCTATCAACAAAAAAATGCAGCGGGGTCCCCTTCACCCACATCTATGAATGAAAAAGGTGCCCCCCCTCTTCTAGATCTATCGGTTCTTTTGGTTGAATTTTTGAGGTCGTGACAATAGTAGTGGAGTCTACGTCGATGATCTGTCTTTTACTAGTATATTCAGAATCAGACTCTGAATCAAGGTTCGACTCGTATTTGATCTCGGCCACCAATGATTGTTTTGAGCGACATTCATCGGTGTTGTGCCATGGGCTTCTGTGGAAATCACACCATTTTCTGGTGTCCTTCTTTGTCTTCCTGTGACCCTTCTTTTCCTGTAGCTTAGACTAGTTTTCAGGAAGTTGTTTGTTAGGGCCATCTTTGTCATACTTTGGTTGTTGCGGATTTGCAAATCCGAACTCCTGTTTATTTTTGTGCTTAAACTTCTGCTCGATTTTAACAACATATCTATAAGCAAAACCGAGTGATGAGATGTCCATAAAATCCAAAAGGTGGGTGGCCATCGATATCCACCTGGATCACCAGAAAACCAATTGCTATATTTGTGTTGTCAATAATTTTCAAATCACGATATCCAATGGTGGGTCCATGAAATGTGGTGGGCGTTGTGAAAATGTATGTCTTCAAATTGGAAATTACAACCTGAAATCTCATATGTTTACCATCGAAATTGGTGGGCATGACATTATGATATGTGTTCAATGGTTATGCACTTCGGGTCCCATTCTTATGGATTTTAAGGAATTAACCATGCAATTCCAACAAGAGGGACAAAGGTATCACTTCCAAGGTCTCACAGTTGGTTCTCCTGAGATCATCAGTTCCCATTGCATGGAAAAACTCCTCAAGAAAGGCCACTTTGGTATTATTTCTCAACTCCATTATATTCATGCAATTGAGACATCCTTTGTGCATCCTGACCTCCAAGCTATTATCTCCAAACACCAAGATGTTTTTTCCACTCCTTAGTGACTTCTGGCTTCTCATGATGTTCATGATCATTCCATACCCCTTGTTCCTAGTAGTGCTCCTCCCAATGTTCTCCCTTATCGTCATCCCTTTTCCCAAAAGAATTAAATTGAGAAAATTATGTAGGAATTACTTCAATCGGGTGTTATCCGTCCTATTACCAACCCTTATTCTTCTCATGTGGTCATGGTACTTAGGAAATAAGGTAATCGACGCATGTTTCCTAACTTTCGTGCCCTCAATAAACTAACCATCAAAGACAAGTTTCCCATTCATGTCATTGATGATCTCTTAGATGAGTTGAGTGGTGCTCAGTATTTCACCACACTTGATCTGCATTCTGGCTACCACTAGATCAATATGCAAGACGTTGACATCCCCAAGACTACTTTTTGAACTCATAAGGGTTACTATGAGTTCTTGGTCATTCCCTTTGGCCTGTGTAATTCCCCCTCCACCTTCCAAATCCTCATGAATCATTTCTTTCATCCTTTTCTTTGTCATTTTGTCTTAGTTTTCTTTGATGATATTCTCATCTACAATAAAAATTGGAAATCCCATCTTTTCCATGTGGATCAAGTTCTTCATATACTCTCTTAGCATCAACTTTTCCTCAAACACTCTAAATTTTTTTTTGGCACCTTGGAAGTTGAGTACTTGGTTCATATTCTTGGAAAGGCTAGTGTCCGAGTGGATCCAAGGAAGATTGAAGCCATGCAGGATTGGCCTCACCCCAAGACTATCAAAATCTTGTGTGGTTTTCTAGATTTAATAGGGTATTATCACAAGTTTGTTTAGAATTATGAAAATATTGTTGCACCTCTCACTTCTCTACTTAAAAATAATTCTTTCACTTGGACTCACGCAGCTGATCAGGACTTTCAAGCATTGAAGGTGCCTATGTGAACTACTCTGGTCTTGGCCCTTCCTGATTTCACAAAGACCTTTGTCCTAGAATGTGATGCCTACAGGAGAGGAATTGGAGCATTCCTTATGCAAGAGGGCATACCTTTTTCCTTTACCAACAAACGATTGTCAAACCGCCATTTAGGCCAATCAATCTATGAAAAGGAAATGTTGGTTATTCTACATGCATTAGATATCTAGCACCCTTATCTCTTGGGACAACGCTTCCAAATTAAGACAGATCATCAAAGCCTCAAGTATTTTTTGGAGCAACGACCTTCCTCTCCAGAGCAGCAAAAATGGGTAACTAAGATTTTTGGATATGATTATGAGATCATTTACAAGAAAGGAAAATAAAATGTGGTTGTTGATGCTCTTTCTCGAAAATGTGAAGATGAAGGGTCCATTTTATTCCTATCCTTCATTGTCCCAGATTGGCTCCAAGTTGTTCATTGAGAATGGTACAAGATCCTACAATTTCGCATCTGATCCAACAGTTGCAAGAAAATTCTCCAGTGTCCCCAAGGTACTCTTGGCACAATGATGAGCTTCACTACAAAGGTCATTTTTATTTAAGTAAATAATCAAAACTTAAATCCATGGTGATTTTTGAGCTGCATACAATTCCCACATCAAGCCACTCAGTGTTTACCAAAACCTATGATAGGGTCAAACGTTCTTTTTTCTAGGATGGTATGAAAAAGGACATTCAATTTTTTGTGTCAAAATGTGATGTTTGTCAGTGTAACAAGGGAGAAATAATCAAATCCCCTTTCACACTCCAAATGCTTCTGATTCCACCCATTATTTGGAGGGACATCTCGATGGATTTCATTGTGGGATTACCTAAATCAGGCAATAAGTCAGTCATCATGGTGGTAGTTGATCATCTTTCCAAGTATTCTCATTTATGTGCTCTTCAACATACATTTATTGCATCCATTGTGGCTCAAGTTTTCATGGATCGTGTCTTCAATATTCATGGCATGCCTCATTCTATTATTTTTTATCAAGACCCCACTTTCACGAACAATTTTTTGCAAGAAATATTCAGGCTATAGGGCACCCAATTGCATCTTAGCACTACCTATCACCCCCAGAATGATGGTCAAACTGAAGTTGTCAACAAGTGTTTGGAGAATTATTTGAGGTTTTTTGCCTGAAAGGAAAAATAAATGGGCTTAATGGTTACCATTAGCTGAATGGTGGTACAACACTTCTTACCATACAGCTACTCGCATGACTCCTTTTGAAGCATTATATGGACAATAACCACCTTCCCTTCTCTCCTACATGCCAGGTGTCTCAAAGGTTCAGGTGTTTGACCAAATGCTTATAGTTCGAGAGGCTATTCTTTGTACCCTCAAAGAGAATTTGGTCCTGGATCAGAATCGCATGAAGAAACAAATCGATCAAGGTCACTTAGAACATCAATTTATTGAAGGAGACCAGGTATTTCCTCGTCGACAAAATTATAAACAAACTTCACTCAAGTTTGAACATTGTCAGAAACTGGCGCCCAAGTTTTATGGTCCTTACATAGTTCTCAAGCGCGTGGGACATGTGGCCTATCAGTTAGCTTTTCCTAGTTCTTCCAAGCTCCATCATGTTTTTCATGTCTCCTGCTTAAAGAAGGTGATCATAACTAAGTTCCAGACTCAAGCCATTCTTCCCGAGTTGGATGAAGAAGGATCCATCTAGTTGCAACCACAAACAGTTTTGGACCAGCATGAGTTTCATCTTCATCAGCGCACCATCAAGGAAGTGTTAGTTCAGTGGAAAGATACAACTCCAGTTGATGCCACATGGGAGCCAACTAAAATTCTGCAGCAATTTCCTTATCTCAAGCCTTGAGGACAAGGTTGATTTTAAGGGGGAGAGCATGTTAGGGACCTAACCTACCCAACCCATCAACTGGGTAGAATAATATATTTCCATGTAATGAAGGTCAATATTAAACTCCTCATATGTCATTGGATTACCCAAGGTTTAACAATGCACCCTTCCTACAAAAAACCCTCAAAGGGGTGTGCCCTTCTTCACAACTGATAACTGAAAATGATTTGATCTGAATATAATGGTGAGGGTGGAATATTTCACCACCTTGACCAAGTTTGGACTAGGAAAGGAGGGATTGTTTACCTCCATGTTGATCTCTAGGGTTTGTCTATTCAAAACCCTCAAAACCCTCAAGTTGTCAGAGCTCAATTTGCAAATAGAAAATGATCAAGAATGAGAAGTGAGGTGCCCTCATCTTATTTTTATACTCCAACATTATATTTCTCACTTAAATTATTAATTGGATTTCTAAAGTCTATTTCTTTACTTATATCATAATATCCAATTATCTTTATTCCCTTATTAGCTAATGCCACTTTAATAATTTAACTTTATCACCTTAATGACATAATTTGGCCACCTTAGTCCCCTTTTTAGTGAGACTATAGCCTAGTGGGAAAAAATAGGCTATTAAGTCCTCTATATATTTGGTCATATGTAAGGGGATCTTATATAGTGTCTAAGATTGTCACTAGTCATGACTGCAACTCTTCAAACAAACACAAAAACAAATCAGTGTGGCCCCACCATCAATTATCCTCATAACTCTTTTTCTCTGCATAATGCCCCTTATCCTGAAGGTATGATACCTGGGGACTCCTGAAATGTGGCAATGGTCACCTTATTGACCCCTTCCTACAAGGGTACGTGTTCTATAAACTCAAGGTGTGGTGCCTCACCACTGCTCTGTCCCTCATCTGGGTGGTGATGGTTCTCTTCCTCATTGGATAACACCTCAATATAATGGAACTTTCCCTTTCCCATACAATGGTGACTGGGCTCCCATGGATCTTTGCAAGTGAAGCATAGTTTCTTCCTTCTTATCTCTCTCTGAGTGTCTATGTTTATTCGGTCTTTCCCTGCCCATGTCTTCTGGGGGAACTTCGTTTCCTGACCCTTGTGTTGAATGAAGGGATTTACTACGACCTTCCTGGCCATTGTATCCCAATTTTTCATGATGGGGTCCTGTAATGTGGGTGGCATAAAATCCTTAACCCAACCCTTCAAGGGTTCAACCAGACCCTCTGTGAATAACATCACTAGTCTTTGTTCTGAAATATCAGTCACCTTGGCATCCATCCTCTGCAACTCTATGATAAATGTCTTTGGTGTACTTGTCTATATTAGTTGTGCCAACTCTATGAAACGAATTTCAGGATCCTTCCTTTCGAACCTATCCATCAACCTCTAGGTGAATTCTACATATGATGTAATGTTGGCATGTCCAAGTGTGACCAACCCATGGTGCCACCATTCATTAGCTTCCCCATCCAAATGTAAGGTGGCAATCATGATTGCCTATGGCTCGATAATGGGGTTGAGTTGGAGGTAAGCGTCCATCTTCTGCACCCAAGCACTAGATGAATTCTTAGCTGACCCATCAAAGTAGGGAATAATTAGCCTGCCCACCCTGCGCATAAGATCATAGTTTTGTTGGTACTTTGTTATTTTGTTCCACTCTCGTTGTTTGTTC
>JASDQU010304343.1:0-13699 GCA_032191745.1 Picea mariana
GCAAAGAATATAACACATACCCAACACAATTTGGCTTCTTACTCGTGACCTTCACACATTGGATTTTATGCTCAAACACTTAATTCATAATGTGTAAACAAAGACTCAATTACTATGTCAACAAATTTGAATTGTAGAGGAGTAACCATTTAAATTTCATGGTACGAATATGTGTCGGTGAATTGTGTGTACTCTCAGTCCCTCAATTATAGATTAATTACAGTCTCACTTCTCTTTCCATCGGTGATAATTGCATTTTTAATTTGTTAGCATTATTTGAGGCCACTAAAGGAGGTTGAAGACAACATTTTAACTCATTTCCACCCCACTTGGCTTGATGTGGAACTCATACTTTAGCAATGGCTCCACAACAAAGATAACACAAGGTCCTTTCCTTGTCTCATGTATTCATCCCTTGATTCACTTCAACACTACCATTTGTTTATTTTGGGGCATGTGGAATCAATCGTTTCCATGCTAGCATTGATCCCCAACTTCTAGGGATAACTAAG
This sequence comes from Picea mariana, assembly GCA_032191745.1. NCBI lineage: Eukaryota > Viridiplantae > Streptophyta > Pinopsida > Pinales > Pinaceae > Picea > Picea mariana. The sequence continues at coordinate 513 of JASDQU010304343.1, forward strand.
GAGATGATGTCTCGAGGCTCTCAGGTTGCAGAGATGGACTACCGAGAGACAGCTTCACCAGCAGTGCTCACTTGCATAGACAGAGACCCACCTCATCACCACAGCTCCAGGTTCGTCATGATGGTATCCACCACATTAGATGGCCTTCGGAAGACATTTGGTCTTTCTCCATGAGGTACAAGTTAGGTATTATGGTGAGTGTCATTTCAATATTTGAGGCATTTGAGTTTGTTGCATCTACTTTTTCTTTTGATTATGTGATGTTTGCTTGGACATTATCCTCTTTTCCCTGTTTCACTTTGGTGGTTGACATTACTCCCTAGTCAGTGGGTCACCCTTAGGGATAGGGCTACTACTGGGAGGTCCTTTTGATGAGTCATCGTGTCATTCCCGACCATACTTATCACTTTCCAAAATTCATCCCCTCATCTCCTTATCTTTGGGGAATTTTGGGTGTACTGACCCAAGAAGGGGTTGTCCCTCGTTTCATGGGAAGAAGGGGTTGAAGGCCCAAAGGGGAGATAGCTGGAAAAAGATAAAAGCCTACTTATGAACCTTCCAGATGCTCGCCCAAAGAGGTCTTGATAGCAATGAAACACTTCTCCTAAAAAATCAATGACCTACAAAAGAAAACACATAATATAAATGTCCCACTTGATTGAGGGATTTACACAAAGTGTGTTACAAGTTAGACTATAACCCCATGGAACTCTGTGTTCTTTTCCCTTCAAGTGAAATTGTGGTATTACCCCCCAAGATATTTGATTCACTATTAGGGAGTACCCAACATTTGGACTCTAATTAACTAATCGAAACAAATGGGCTTGGAAAAAGGATGCATTAAAAACGAAGGTGAAACAAACCCTCTACAAAGGCACCCATAAATGAGACACTACAATCCTTTGTATGTCATGAACCCCATGCCCAAGAGTCTTTCCCCCATCCATATCATTTTTTTCACATGTCGTAGAAAGAGGTTCCACTCAGAAAACACTCCTTGACCTAGGGAACGATTCGCTCAATAGGTCACCTTGTCAACCCTCCCATACCCATACTTGGCAAGTTACATAGGGTCTTTGAGCACTTGTTTATTTTTATGAGGTGGTTTTTTATGCATGTTCTTAGGTGGCTCTTTTATTGACTTGAGTTACTCATCATGATGCATTTGACTTGAGATCCTTGGAGGGAATATTCATTGTCTTTGTAGGACCTTGTTTGGTGGACAGAGTTGGAAGAACAAGCCTGGCCTGGGCTCCCTTAGGGCTTGAAGCCCACCATTTGGATACCATGACCCGCACTCTAGATGATGATGACAGCCTTTGGAGGCTTGAGAGATTCCTTGGAGGACCTTACCCATGCCCCTACTAGCCCAAAGTTTTGCCTTTGGAGGCCAAAACATCATACTTTGACGGTTTGACATCACGCATGGGTTAGGGTTTGGTGGTGAATGGACACATGGCATCATTTAGTGAGGAATCCTTGACTTGGTGGAGAGAGGACCCTATCACCTTGGAAGAAGGCCTTTGGAGGCCCAACGTCTCATCACAACCTCAATGACTTGCCAAAGATGCCAAAATGTTGCCCTAAAGGGGTGATGTCATGCTTTTTCTAGGGTTTCTATTGTGCAAAATCTAATTTTCAATTGTAAGGGGGGAAAGTAAGGGGTTTTGTCCCCTTAATTTGTGGTTTACCCTAAGTTTTGTGGACGAACTCTTATTAAAGGTTTTTGTATAAACAAAGATCATTTCTATCTCATTTTATCATAGCTCTCCCATTGTGAGAAGCCTTACTAGCTGAAATTTTCGCCCGTCTTAGGAAAATTAACTCTCACCCTGTTTTTTGATATGGTTCCTATCTTGTCTAATGAAGTGAAGTGGTGATCTACCCTTGGAGGCTCTTTCTCTTTGCTTTGGTGATGAAAATTGCTTGGTAACTAGGGTTTTGTATTGGCATTTCTTGGAATTGGTAAGTAAAATTTACACTTTGTTAGGTTTCTTTCTCATTCCATGCTTGTTATTGGCTAGATCCTTGGAGGAGTATAAGTATTTACAACCTCCACCAATTTGTATCATTATTGTTTGTTGAAAAGGCTATTGCAAAGGTTGCTAGGAGGAGTAAAAGGGCTTACACCCTCCTAGAATTTACCTTGTTAGGGTTGCTATCTCAAGGGAGTAAAAGGGATAACACCCCTTGAGATTTAGAAGTCCTAACCTAATATAAGAAGAATCCACAACCCATTTGGAAAGGCACTAATGTTTTATTGCATTGGAGAAATAAATCGTTTGCATTGGTAAACGTGATTTTGAGATATATTGGATTTGTTCAAGTTGGATTATTTTATACTTGTTATAAGCATTCATGTGCCCTAAGGGAATTCTATTTTAACCAAGAAATTTGTTGTTGTAACTAAACTAAAGCTACATCCATTAGGTCTGCAGCAAAACATTCTCTTTTTTATTCATAACTCACATTTCAACCGTCAGAATTTGCTAGCAAACTGCCATAATACTCTATTAATCTCAATGTGCTTTTAGGGTGGTTTACTTATACTTTTTGTGGGTTGAAATTTTCTTTTGTAGCAATATTTTGCTACAGCCATAAGGCTGATAATATATCTCTGCAATACTTGTTTACAACAACCTTATTTTGTTGTTAAAGTCTTATGCTTTCGTACTTGAGTTATTCTAGTACTTGCTAGCTTATCTCTTGCATCATTTACTAGACTTTTAGCATCTTATTAGCAACTTTTAAATATCATTTATTTGTTGATATATATTCTTTTTTACTGTTGAAAATAGGGGAAACAAGCTTAACTTGCTTTTCCATTGGATTCTTTAGGTTGTATCTTGTCTTTTCTTGTGTCTCGGGTGGGTACAACCATCTTTTGCAGGTGCTCAAACACTTGACAATAATAAACCACCTCCAGAGTTAGTTGTCAAGCCACTCTCCATTTAGAAACTTGACCTATAGGGGCATCCATTCATAAGTATCACTTTCCATCTCATTTCCCCCTAGGGTCACCCGGGATTCCCCCCTTTAGGTGATCACTTCACCTCTAAAGTGACGAGAATACCTATATGAGGTGATAGTGGGTAGGTATTCTCCTAGTTTTCGCCATCTTATGGATTGGGTCGAGCTTTTCCCAACCTACAGTTTGTGCGATAATATTGTGGCGCCATTGCCGAGGATGAATTTTGAATCCTCTTCTAAACCCTAACGACACTTTGAAAAGGTATCCCAAATCCTTTCCCTAGCTTTCTAGGCGACTCCACCTAAAGGACGTTCCCCTTCCACCCTTGATGAGATCTTCTTGAGGCTCATCTGGTGACTCCACCTTTCCCTAATTACACTTTCCGCCCTTTAAGGAGCCTTGATCTCATCTAGCAACTTCATTGAAGTGTTTACCCAAGTGATGACTCCATATTTTGCCTACTTTTTCCTTGTTCCAAGCCTCTTTTTGTATATGAAAATCATGCATTTCATATCTCCATTATTCTTTTTTAGCTTGTTATCAAGTTCCTTTCATCATTTCGCTATGGGGTATGAATGAGGTACATTTTGTATTCATTTTGATAGTTTAATGATAATTTTACATTTAATTTAAGAGGTATAATCATTTGACACCTTGTTCTTTTGTTAAACAAGTCCAAGGTGTGATCTGGTCTGTTGACGCCCAAAAGTGCAACTTAGGGTACCTGCATGCAAATTGGTTGCAATGCCTTATTATTTTTGTATAATTAATAATATACTAGATAGGTGGGACCCCGTGTGTGAATATGAAGGAAGGATGAGTCATTTTTATTGCTCATGACTTGGTTGCGAAATGAATGCTACAGTTATTGTTTATAAATCAATCTTTGAAATAAATGAGCAAACGACAAATTTTATAGGTGATGTGATTAAAAGAGAAATGATGTTGTTTTGATGATTATCACAAGTTTTATTCTGTTGCAGTCAATTTAAATGGTGATCTAAACTCCAAGCTTGTATTAGATGATAATGGTATTGTGGATTTCTTGTTAAAAGGGTTATGCGCCATTGTTTAAAGTTTGAAGTTTAAAAGTTGGGTCATGGTCTCCCTAGCTAGTGTTGACATATATTACATTGGTGCTCAAAAGTTGGCGCTCACATTAAGTTTGGAAACATATGAAAGTGGTGGTCTATCCAACTTGCATTGAATTGTTATGGAATTACTGGGTTATGCGTTGTATGGCTAGCTCGCTCATACTTGCGATGGTTGGAGTAAGTGTGGATACAAAGTGCAGTAATTGCATGTTGCTCTAACCTACCTCGAGGGTCTCCACCCTTTTTATTTTTCATTTGGTCATTTTTGTTGGTTGTTGATACCTTTGTTTTGCTCGGTCGTGGAAGAAGTGTTCGGACTTTGTCAATTTTCCTTGGCATTCTTGCACCCAAGTATGAGGTTTCTTGCTTCTCCATCCATGAATTCTTACTCTGCTCATTAATCAAATCAAAAGTTGGTCTTGCATTTGCTTATTATCTGTGATTTTCCAAGGTTTATGGTGTATGGGTATTTCGACTGTGTATTGGATGAAGTTGGTCTCTGTGGTATATGCAAGCGAATTCACAGTTGAATGATGTGTGAATGTTTCTCTTTGTTGATGTAATTTTGGTTGATATGTTGCTTTACTTGTGGGGAAGCTTGTGGGGAAGTATTTTGGGTCTGCCTTGCCTCTGACTTTTTGTTGTTTCTTGCATTCCTGATACAAAATGGTGTCATTGCTCACAGACTTTGGATTATATTTAGACTTTGCCCCTCAATTATTTATATGGCTATCATGGATATTTTCTCGTGTCCTTCATAAGGGGTTTGTGAATAAGACTATGGAAACTTATGGTGGTAATAAGACTGTTGAAACATTCTTTTGGCTAAATCCTCAAAGTGTTTGCCTGATTTCTCTCCCATGCCTCATTGTAGTAGATGAATGATATCTTAAACCCTACGTTTGAATAATTATGTAAGGGTGGCTAACCCAACATTTGATAGAGGAGTTGTTTGCATCTCCTTGTCATAAGGTTTTTGTCAATTTGTTACTTAAGAGTTAATACTAAGTCCACTTATTTTTTAAAACACAGTCTATTATGTGGCAGTATTGAGGTGATGACAACGTTGTAAGAATGGTGTTTAAGAGATATTACCTGTTGTGTTAGCGTGCTCGAGGTGGTCAATTTTTATATGGATAGAATACCTCTATGAATGAATTATATATGTGTGGAATGATTTCTGCAAACATAAATAAAAGTGAATTTCAAAAGTTTTGTTTTGTGAATTCTCAATTCCTTTTGGGTCGAGTTCGAGAAACTCGGTAGTGGTTAAAAGAATATTGATGGTAATTATTTGGACCCAGACTGTCCATACTTTGATGGTTTGTGTTAGTTGTTTGCATACTGTGCCTTCTTGACTCTATTGTGCACAAGTTGTGTTATCACTCTTGAATGTTTCTTTGGCAGTAATTTATAAAATGAACTCTATGAAATGTAATTTCAAAATAAAAAGTGAACAATAGTGGAGTTGAGCACCAATCTTGGAATTTTGAAACATAGTATTGGATTTTGATTTCGAAACAGGAAAGTGTTTGGGATTTTGGTTGTTATGGTGATGGCATTATTTTTTTGGATAATTATAGAACAATAACCACGAGAGTCCCTTCCATTATACCATCTTACACACATTACACCCCCCTCATTATCCCACTTACACTTTTTACACTCCATGTCCTATTATTACTCATTTTTAAGGAAAAGTCTATATGAAAATAAAAGAAATGGAGATGGAGGTTAATTGATGATTGGTGTTTTGAGAGTTGGTTATATACACAGTTGATTATTTTTATGATTGTTTGAACAATATCCATGTATCTTTTCCCTTCCATGCTACCATTTTACGCACACTACGAACCCCTCATATTCCCAATGACCCTATCAATCCATGTTTATGTGGAAATTGATTAATGGAATTTTTATGGATGAATTGCATGTGTTATGTGGTAACTAATAGAGCCAACTCTTGATTTTATTTAAGTATAGTTTCATGTATGGATTATTAAGAATTGTTAATGACTCATTGAATATTTGCTTTAGGATGAGTTTTTTCAGTAGGGGCAGTAATGGTAGAGGTAGCATAGGTAGGGGAAATTGGCAGAGGGGTCACAGAAGACCTCGGTTCTCTATACATTTTGATGTTGACCCACAGGAATTGAACAATATTTTCCAAGTTCGTTTCTTCAACCTAGTACACCAAGGAATCTTCCATCCCCGGCTAGAAAGACCTCCCTTCCAATCACATCAAAATATTCCTTCCATTCTAGTCCCTCCCCATGTGTTGATGCGACCAGAACTGCCTGCCAACGATGGTTGGAAGGAGATTGTCCACCGGCCTATTGTTCACCACCACGGTTGGCCCACTACATCATTTCCACCCTTGCCACCTCAAAAAAGTCAAGTTGTCCAAGTTGATCCTACCCTCTCACCTATGCAGTCATCACACGCCATCAAAAGATTGAAAATAGGTCCCCGAGCCCGTGTAGGACAAGGGAAAAGAAATAAACACTCACACCAACTCATCCAAAGAGTCTTCCAAATCAGTCTCCTCTTGCCTACATATTAAGGCCGATTATTCTCATGTCATTAGTGCAATTCAGCCTCAAGGCTCTAACCAGTCAAAGGCTGCCACAAAAAAATCAGAAGGGGACAACAACGAGAAGAGACCTAATGCCTCACATAGTAAATATGGATTTTGATGATTGAGGTTCTTTTACACAGTATTTTTATTTTGATTAAGTTTTGAACAACAAACATATATTTGACATTGTTCTAGACATCAACATTTATTTGAGCATTTTTTATTGGACAGCTTGGATATAATGTTATTTTTTGGAACATGATTATATTACATTCTGTTGATATTTATCATTTGAGCATATATATATGAAGCAAGAGTTACAAGGAGATATTTTTGAATTAAATGATTATGATGTTTGTTATGCCAGATAATTATAAAAGGAAATAATTGGGAGTCATAAGGGGTCCCACCTATTTAGTTATTATTTGAAGACCCTTATTTATATATTATTATTATTATTTTGTCTCAAACTAATTAGTTAGGTTTATTTGACTTAACTAAAGAAAGTTAGTTCAACTACCATAACTTATTGAGAAAGAATAAAAGTTCAATCAAATGAAGAGACAAGGGAGAGAATATAAGGAGAACTACAACCATAAGGTTTTCTCTATACTAGTGAGATACTTCTAATATCCATTCATTCTTAGTTAACTAGAAACCTTAATCCTCTTGATGACAGCAGGGTCTTACTGAAGGTAGCAGGATTCAAAAACCAAATCACATATTTCAACAGCTTGTTTAAAAGGTGTATGATTTATCTTTGATAGTCTTGGTATTTTTGTTTATGCATGAATTGACTTTCATGGCTGATAAATAATATCTTGCAAAGTCAAGTGACAACAGTTTGTGGCAAGCTGATCCAGGTCTTTAGCTTCGGTTTTCTTCTTGATTGTCAGAGTCTTTTTGTACGGTGCCCATCGAAGGCTTCTAAGTTTGATTTTGGTCCCTACCCTTGCAGGGGTTTGAAGAGAGAACTCAGTTTTTGTATCTTGGAATGAAATAAATGAAAATTTGGATTATTGTTTCAGTCTCACATATGTGTTTTACTGATTTGGTTCATTCTTTTGCTTTGATCTCCATATATACATTTGTATAATTTATGTACACATTTATACAACTTTGTTCGAGTTTACTTCGTTCACATTGAAATATACAACATATAAAAATCAGCCTTGGTCCTTTGTAATTAATACTTGTGGATCAAGCGATTGTTTTTTAGGCTATAAACCATGAGTGACATTCCCAACTATCTTGTCTTAGCTCGACAAGATCTGAAAATGCTTGAGTAAGGTTTTCCATACCTTTTCCTCAACATGGTCCTTCATCCAGTAGCCCGAATTTATATCAGGCAAATCTAGACCTTCATCTGGCACTTAATTCAGAACACGGAGTGCAGCAAGGTCATTAGTTGGCATATCTGTAGGATTTTTCTTGCGAATGTAAAACATGGGTTTTGTGTCTATTAGCATCTTCCTGCTATGGTTCCTCTCGTACCTTGATTTGAGCAATTGCAATTCGCCCCTATATTCGAGCTTCTAAACTTAATAAGATGTTGTATGTTATTATCTATTAATGGAGGTTAATGATTTTTGTTTTTGAAGAGTGTCGACCCTTTAAGTGGTCGACCTCTCCATTGTAAAAAACTCTATATATACCTAAAGCCACAGAACACGAGGGGGATGTCTATGATGAGAGAATTGTTGTACTGTTGAGAACTTTTCACTGTTACATACATTCCTGATTTTAATATACTCTTAGTTGATGTATTGAAAATTGTGATTGTTTTATAAGCTGGAGTACCACAACTACTTGGGGGGGGGGCACCAGTAGTTTGTGCATTTTTATCTTATTGTGTATTTAAATTAAGATATATATATCTTCTTTCTTCCAGGTTACTCATTCAAGCTTATTTTTAACTACAGATGTCTTTTTAACCATGTCACGATTGTATATACTCTCTTTTAATTATTGCAATTGTGTTATAAAGTGTGTATGTCTCCTGTGCAAGTCATTCACTTAAAAAATTATGCATATTTATTAAGAGATTGTTCATATACCATTTAACTTGTATTGTGAATATCTTACGATAATCCTTGCAGGACTATGTAATCATCATATCTTTGTGAATACATTTCCAGTTTAAGTATGACAGTATAATTTATGATTCTGAGTCCTTTTGAGTGATTAATTCATAGGTCTATAGGTCTAATTGGTTACAAGAACATGTGTGCAGTGTATTGATATCCCTTGAATGACAAAGTTTCCAATAGATTTTTTTGTTTCCACTTTACATTTTTATGTAGAAGTCAATGTTGAATTCACTCCATTTGAAATAGCCATCATACTTAGATGTCATCGTGATATAATTCGCGATCGTATATGGTAAAAGATGTCCATTTGAATAGGATAGATAGATAATATTGTTTACCTTCTTCAATAAGATTAGTGTGAAAACTAGATGATGTTTCTTATTTCCCTTAATGTAGAAGTAATGATGATCTCTTAGTTTAGTCTTAAAATCCATTTTAGAGTAGAATTCACTTTAAATAATTGTTTTTGGAAAACATAAATTATTCTCATTTCATAATCATAGATTGTTTTTTATAAGTAGCTCTACATCTCAAATAGATTTTGGTTTGCTTGTAGTCTTTTACATCATTTTTTAAAAATAGAATTGCAAGTTGAAAGCATAGTGTTGATCCCTAGGATAGACTACTCTCTTTTGTTTGTGCAATTCACTTTCGAGACCTCATTCTGGTACTAGGATTTAGTCATAGAATATAGTGGTAGGAATACATAAACAGTTAGCTCTTGTTCTATCTTGACTCATACTATGTTACAACTCAAAGTTTACTTGCCCTAGTCAATAATTTAATTAAGGGAAATTAGGTATATGATTTACACATCATTTTTGGCGTTGTTGCCAAGGAGTTGTCCAAAGGTAGAAAATAATTAGGAAGTAGATTGTTTATGAACATTAGTGTTAGTGGTGGTAGGGGAACATTAAGACGAGAGGTAAGAACTTGCGCATATGTTATAACAGGTTCACCCAAATCCAATGGCAGTTTTCTTTTTGTTTTGTCTTCATGTAAAAACCTAGGGATCCAAAGGGTAGATATGTTAAAACCAATCCAAAACTTCCAACCAAAGTTCCTTCTAACCTTTTTGGAGGAAGAAATAGTCCACCTATAAACTCTGCAAAACAGTATTGGAAGGTAAAAGTAGGAGATATCTCAACCCAGAAAGCTGAATAGGTTTCAGTAGAGACAAGAATCGAGGAAACCATAGAAAAAAAAGTTGAGACACCAACATTAGAAAGAAAGGAGGTAAAACCACTCGAACCTTCCAATTTCTCATCATCAAAACCAGCCAACACAAATTTTGCATTTTTACCACCATCGGGGGATTCAAACTTTCTAGATGTCATTGACCCTAAACATGTGAATTCTCTCTTTGGAAGTTCAATAGACTTAGTTGTGTCACAAGCTGAAACGACAACCTCTGAACTAATAGTTTCAACAGGCTCGAGAAAAGTCCCTGAAATCCAAATAGTAGATAATTTTTCTCGTCGAAGAAATATCTCTCCTGAAAAAGAACATTGGGACGCCTCATTATCTCCAAGAATAAAACCACGAAGGTATTCTCTTTTTGGCAATCAAATCAGTATGGATAAACATAAGGACCATAATCATGTGATAAATGATGAGGGAGAAGAAGTAGGAAACCAGACAGAAACCACTTTTGGGTTTCCAATTCTGGATACCATATAAAATGTTAATATGAAGAACATTCCACCTTCTTCACTACCTACCTTTATGGTAAGAGCAGTGAGGATCTAGACACCTTCCTGTTTGAGTTTGAAACCTTGTGCAGAAGTTATAACTACTTGCAAGATGCTCAAAAATTAAAACTATTCTCTGCCACCCTTAAATATTTTGCACTTAGATGGTTCATGGTATTAAAAGAATCTAGTATCAGATCTTGGGAAGTTATGAAGACCGTATTAGTTAGGAAATACCATGATTATTTCAAACCTAAAGATTCTTGGAATGATATCTTTAAAATTCAACAATTAGAAGACGAGAGTCTTGAATATTACATGGAACAGTTCGCCTATGTTTCACAAAAAGCAAAATATAATGACCTTCCGGATGATGCAATAAGAACCATTTTTCATAAAGGAATATCGGAAGAATATCTGGCAACACTTAATCTCATGGAATCAAGAGATGTCTCCCATAAACCATCTATTGAGATTTGTGAGATGTGTAGAAACTAATCGGGAAGCAAGGCTAAAAATGGAAAGGGTGTTCAAGATCCCTATATTAGAAACTCAAAAGGAGTTAGTTATGGTGGTGTTACAGGGATGGAAATAGGAAACCTATTAGAAAACTTTAAAATTGATATTTTAAGTACAACAGGTTCCCAATTGGACACTTTAAAAATTAAGAAAAAATGGGAGGAAGAGAACGATATGATGAGCATATTTTGTCCAACGTGCAAGAGGAAGCATTCTTCAAGGGAATGCTCATTAGACAACATTTGAGTCTGTGGCCTCTGTGTTGAAGATCATCCAACTAAAATATTCCCATCACATCCCGGTTTACAAGCTATTTATAAGAGTGGGGATCCTGGGGAAACTTCTTTATGCACCTAGAAGGCCATGGCAGCCTAGGAGTCAGTCTATGTATCAGGATCCACCACCTCAAGCTCCACCTTATTATCAACAACCACAACAATGGAACTTACCAAATTGGAAAAATTGGTCTCCACAATATGATTCACACCACCCTTGTCTATAGGGACGGAGGGGAGGACATACCCAAGGAAACACTCATATTCCACTTGTTCCTATGCCTACTCATCCCTATCCATAGTTTCCACCAAATATTCAACAACTTTTTCCAGGTTTTGTCCCTCCACCTTTACCTCCTATTCCACAACAACCTCATCAATTTCAGACTGCAAATTCCCCAAGACCAACATTCTTACCAGCACAACCGGTACCTAACCCAAACAATAAACCAACTCAAACTCTTCATAATGTTGAGTTGCAAACTTTTTCGACATATGTTGTTTCTCATGTTCCATTACATGAGATTCAACTAAGGTCGGGGAGAGTTTTGAATAAACATAAACCTTCAGTAGTCATCTGTGAGGAAAACGAAGATGAAATTCCCGACCAGTCAACGGATGACACTCAATGGGAAGATGTTATTATTCCCAAATATCAAGAACAAAAGCCTCCTCAAAGTGAATCATTGCAAACTACAAAAGTTCATCCCTATCCGAAGAGATTAGCAATCGAAAAACCAATGATTCCACTAGAATTTGACATTATAAGTGAAATAAAAAATATTTGTGTCAAAATTCCCTTGTTACAAGCAATAAAGGATATCCCGATCTATAGTAAGGTAATTAAGGAATTCTGTATCAAAAATACAGGTAGAAAACATAAAGATCCTCCAATGTTGCATTTGGTAGGAGAATTGTCTGAATACATATCAGAGCAACCTAAGGTCACAAAGTATGCAAATCCTGGGAATCCAATAGTAATGATAATCATTCATAAGATTCCCATTGGAAACACTCTCATAGACTTAGGGGCTGCCATTAATGTTATGACTATCAATGCCTTAGAAGAATTACAGTTGAAACACTTCCTTCGACCTACCCCAACCATTTTGGAATGGGCAGATAGAACAAAAGTTATACCTGTGGGGATATTGGATGATATCATAGTCACATTGGCATCATGGGAATATCTGGTAGACTTCCTAGTCATCCATTCAAAGGATCCTTCTAAAGGGCATCCCATTATCTTGGGAAGACCTTGGTTAGCTACTTCCAACACATTCATAGGTTGTCGAGAAGGTGAAATTACTATCTCCAATGGACTTTCTATGAAGAAACTTATGATATATCCACTAACCCGACCTATTACAGAAAATATATGGTGGCTAGAGTGTCCATATGAGAACAAAAGATGGGAAGAACCCATATTGTCCAGTGATCACTCCTCGACACTTCAAGAGAAAATGACAGAGAATGTGTTAAATCAATTCATTTCTTCAATAACATGTGTTGATTTTCCTCAGTCTTTCCCTCAATTTGATTATATGTTTGGTGAATAATTTCAAGAACATTTGGATCGATAAACTCTTTCTTCAACATCTTTTATCTTTGTAATAGATGAATATTTTGGATCCTATACCATGCCTTATAAGATTAGTTTTGGAAAATTCCTACATATCAATTCAGGACTAGATGCAGATCAACAAGAACAACTAGTGAACGTCTTTAAGGACCAATCAGGAGCATTCGCCTGGGAATATAATGATATGTAGGGTATCCACCCTGATACGTGTATACACCATATTTATACCCAGGCAGAAGTAACACCTATTAGGAAACCCCAAAGAAGGATGAATACAACACTTGTAAGTTTTAAACCTGCAAAGTAAAGCAATGCATATAGATTCTTAAGAAATACAGAAATTAATCAATGGCTCATACACAGAATACACAGAGATCTTTACCGGAA
>JASDQU010304349.1:0-10854 GCA_032191745.1 Picea mariana
ATGGAATATTCCTCTTAGTCTAGAAATGTAAGAAAACAAAAAAAAACTAGAGATGCGACAACACAACTTCAAGATCTTGATCTACCATGGGAGTCGGTCTTCAAATGCACTTTGATACCGTGTTCTACAACATAGATATTTCAACAGATGATGAACACCTTCAACAACAACTCACATAATCGGATCAAATATCAACACAGTGATGTTTTTATGTGGTAAAACCCCTACGGGGAAACATCCATGGCCCCAACCAAGGTGGCTATTTGAGACAATTTATTAATGAAAAATAATAAATATCACAAAGAGTTTTTAAATAATCGATCATTGGAAAATTTCCCTCCATGATTTTAAAATAGAAATCATGGACCAATCAAGTGCTAAGCCAGGAATCAATGTAGTTGTTAAGATCAAGGAGAATATGAGTCTTCATATCACTCTATGTCGAGAACATATCATGACCGTTAGATTGCAAATGCATATTAATGCATACTAAATAAACACACTTTAACCTAATGACACATTAGACCAAGTTGATCTTAACTAACTCCTAAGTGTCTAAATATCCTAATGATTAATCATCCATGAAATAGAGTGCAATCTATATCCATACATACAAAATAAATCAACAATATAATATGAGAGACTTGTCCACATATATGCATAGGGATTTAATTTGGAAACCTGAAAGCTTTTATTTATTTGTGTAGAGAATAAATTACAATGGCCCTATCAACTTACAAAGTTCATTGGGTTTCCAAGCCAAAGTCCAAGGAAACCTCAACCATTACCTTTGTCACCTACCTCTTGTTACCCCCCCATGCCTAGGGGTAACTAGAGGAGATGATGTCTCATGGCCCGCAATGAAGGCAGTGAACTTGACCATGTTGATGATCAACATGTCCACTGATAGAAGCCTAACAACCCCCCTCAGATTACCTCTTTTGCTTCATATCATCCAAGCTCATCACATCCAGTGAAATAAAAGTATGGGAGATGGTAAGCCAATGTCACCATGAGGTATGTTAGTCCTTGTTTCATGTGAAGAGTTGTTCTTAATATAATAGGCATGTGGATGAGGATCATAGATTGAAGTTGGATAATAGATCACTATCTCAAGAAGTTATAATAATGACGAAGAAAGAAAGATAAAATAGCAAAGGACTTTCAAAATCTAGTCCATACTTGAGCTCCACCCTTTCCACGTTCGTCCTAGTCCCAAAGTAGTGATGCTATAGCTTGAAACGTTATAAAGGGGACCTCCAAATATGATAAGAGGACATATAAAAAGGTAGATTAAGGGGTTTGTAAAAACACAGTGCATAGAAAGTGGCAACTCAAGAGAAAACACACCCTCCACAAAGGCGCTCATTGAAATGGATTCAATGACACCATAAGCCATGAAGTAAGCCCAACACGTCCCACTATCACACTTACTCTTGAAGGGTTATTTTCTTTCAATGTTTCCCCCAAGACATATCCCTCTACTTGGGTTTTTCTTTCACTATTTTTGTTGGCACACCCAATAGGGTCAGATGAAGGTCCTCCCATATGTATACTTGTGAACTTACATAAATTCCAGAGCTAGTGTGAAATTTGAAGGGGATACTTGATGTGAATTATTCATGTGGTTTATGCATGATTCAAGGACTAGCATATCTTATGAACATTGGATTGAATTGATTTCATATTTTTTTTTGATATGGATTCCCTTGACATGGTTCTTGAAGGATGCCCCAAGGTTTCAACTACGATGTTGTGCCTCTATTTCAGGATATGGCACATATTATGCATAACATTGAGTCACCTAGTGACTTGACACATTCAGACATTTCCTCTCACATCTTCTGGACCTTGGAAAATGGACAGATGGGATTTATTTTGACATATATGCTCATGGTGGCACAAAGATAGGAAGGAGTCCCACACCCTAACCTCTACACCATAGAGATTATCATGCATTGGATGGAGGATGTTGCACAAGGAGGTGATTGGAGGACACACTTAGATCATATACCACCTTCTCCTCTTTGGATGCCACCCCTTGCACCTTGGATGTTGGGAATTTAGATGATGATGTCATCCTGGGGTTTGATACCACTTGGATACCAGTGATGACTAGTGATGTGGGATAACATTCTTCCACCACACTTACAGCTCATAAAATGATACATGGCCTTGGAGAGGCCCTCCTAGCCCATTGGAGGCATGACATCGCCACACACATGGCCATTTATGTATTATTTTCATGATTTTGACATTTGTAGAGGCTAATTTTAGGGGTTGACCCCACTTGTAGACATTAATTTTGACTTTTTGGACTATTTGAACGCTAGGGTTTACTTATAAATAAGGCTATCCCTCAACCCTATTATTCATCATCACATTCACTTCTCACACAAGTGAGGAGGAGCTCTAGAAAAGTTTTCTCTTCTATTTTTTTCTCTTGGATCTAGTGTTGATCTAAAATGGATCTAGGAAGGCCTAAAAATAAAAGTTCTTGGAATCAGATGAAACCAACGCCATTGTGTCTGTCTCGTCCTGTTGATTCCAACCATATAATTTTTTCCTCAAACAGACACCGTATGCGAACGTTATCGCGTTCCGATCAAATTCCCAAACATGCAAAAAGTCTAGTCAAAGTCAACGATGATGTTAGCAGTACGATAGGTGACATCACCATGACATAATGATGACATCATCATGCTGATGTGGTGTCACTAGGAGGTGACATGTGTCACGTAGATTCAACATTTTCAGGCTGAGTTGGCACTGTACGGATGGCATGTGGCAGTCCGTATAGTGACGTGGCCCAATGACAGGTTGACACGTGGCAGTACAGATGATAGCTGGGCCATATGAATGTTGAAGTGGTAGGGTGATTGTGCAGTACGGATGTGACATGGCACGACACATGGCTATACGGTGGATGACGTGGAAAATGACTGGGTAGGTGACAGGGCTATACGAAATATGATGTGGTAGCTAACTAGGCTATACGACGGTGACATGGCAGGATGATTGGATGCTGACTGTGCTAGTATGGACCAATCCAAGGGTGACATGTGGCCCAATCAGAGGGCACCACATGGCACCCCAATTTTTTCCAATGAAAACTAGTTCAAAAATTTGGTATGGGTCGGGGGATTCGAACCCCTGACCTCACAGAATGGGAAACAACCTAATAACCAAGGGTCGGATCGATTAGGCTACATGGAAGGGCTTGACCCTATTCAAGTGAATTTTGTTTTAAATTAGCGGTGGCGTTGTATAAGGGATAAGCCCCGGTTGGCGGGGGCTAGCCCTGACTTACCAGGGGCTAGCGATCAGGAGCTATACCAGGGAGATGTGCGTGGAGGATTAGGGTGAGGCCATATGGCCAAGCCACATGACCAAGACTCGAAAGGTAAGGGGCTAATGCGCTAGTTTCAACCCAGGGGCATATGGAAACACCCCATATGCCCAGGAGCGTGGAGGAAGGGGGATGCACCGGACATTTGCCCAATTTTTGGGTTTTAAACCATATAATAAGATTTTTAATGATTTTAAGCCTGTTTTTGATGGATTTTGGTCATTTTTGGGAGATATGGAGCCCTTTTTGAGGCCAGATATTGGGAAGAAGTTGGGAGGTTGTTGCCAACTTCAAACCTATATAAACTAGAGGTTATTGGCATCCTAAAAGAGGTTCATAGAAGGATAAATGCTGAGGAATTTGACAGTCAAAGCCATTTTTATGCAGGGAAGCCATTGAGTAGAGGAACTTTGCGGGCAATTTCTAGGAGCTTCGCTGAACCGTTTTCAGTGTTGTCAGTTGTATTGGGTTATTGAGGTATAGAAGAACACAACAATACTAGTTTGTAATCCATTTGAAACTTTTATGATGAACTTTTTAAACTTTGAAGAGAAATAGGAAGGCCTCACCCACTGAGACAAAGGCCCGGAGACGTAGGCAATCTTGCTGAACTCCATTAACAACTTTGTTGTTACGGCTTGCTGATTCTTTGTGCTTACTTTTAGATCTGCATATCTTATTATGGCTGCCATGTTATATCATTAATTATTCCTCTTTCTTCCAATTCCTAAATGGTTAATGAACTCATGCTTTAAAACTTAACCATAGTCTTTAAAAGATCTTTTCGGATCAATTGGTATTAGAGCTGGTTGATGGTTAGTTTTTGAGTCTGCATGATTACCAGGGAAAAGTTGAATCATGGTGAAGGTGAGCTTGTTGAAGATAATCCTGAAATTGGATCGAGAAAGAGGACTTTTCAAAGTGAGAAAATTGCATCGGAAGTGGGACTTTCTCATAACGAGATAGAGTTTCAGAAGAGCTTCTTTTCCATGTCGGAGATGGTAAAGGTTTTATATGATGAGTACTTGGAGCGGAAGAGACCCATTCTAGGTGAATCTTCAAAGACCAAAGTTAAGAAGGAGATGATCCTTGTAAACCTCCTCCTTCACCTCCTTCTTCGCCATCAACTTCTTCTTCTTCAAGTACAAGTTCCAAATCCACTACAAGAAAACATTCCCATAAACATAAACATGATATGCCTTTACTTAAGCTTGGTGTGAAGTTTGAATTACCCATGTATGATGGTGAAGTCAATGCAGAAAGGATTGATAACTGGGTCAGACAGATGGAAGTTTATTTCAGTGTGCAACAAATCAAGGATGAGGCAACTCAAATGAAATTGGCATTGCTTCGACTTGTAGGCACAACACTCATCCGGTGGCAAAGCAAGTTGCAAAATGGCACGCAACAAGTGGGTAATGTATTTCCATCATGGAAAGGTTTTGTTTTTGCACTTGAAAATAAATTTTATCCTTTGGGTTATAAAGAGAAGGATTTAATTGAATGGCAAGGTCCTAAGATAAGAAAGCGACAAACAGTGAAAGAATACACAAATTAATTTCGTAAGATGGAATTAATGTTAGACATTCCATTACATACCCAAGAAACTCTTATGAAGTATATAGGAGGTTTGCCTGCACATATTCGTAACACTGTATTTATGTTTGGACCTACTAATCTTGATGAGATTTCTGTTCAAGCAACATATATTGAGGCAAGAAAAACAAGAGTTGGTGTATCAGGGGAATTGTCTTCAAGAAAAGAGGACAAAAGGAAGTGGAATGGCAAGAAAGCAAATTCAGTGACAAGAAAGGAAGAGAATATCTCTTGCAAGCATTGCAAGAAAGAAGGGCATGATGATGACCATTGCTGGCAATTTCATACTGAGAAGAGACTAAAGTGGTTCAAAGAAAGAAAAAGGAGGAAAAAAACTACATCGACAACATGACCAACAGACTTGGGATGAGATTCGGGTGATGAGTTTAAAATCACAGCAGTTGGTTTGACAAATAAAATTGGTGATGAATATGATTCTACAAGTAAACTGTTTCACATAAGGGTCATAATGAAGCATACTAAGGTCAACACATTGATAGATAGTGGATCTCAATCTAACTTGATTTCAGAGGAAGTGGTTAAAAAATTGAGATTAAATACTCAGATGCATCATAAACCTTACTCACTTAAATGGATAAGCAACAATCATAAATTGCACATAACAAAGCAATGCACTTTAAAGTTTGCAATTTCATCAAAATTTATGGATGAGGTAACATGTGATGTGGTGCCACTCAATGAATGTGGAATGGTCTTACGCAATCCTTTTTTGTATGATCGCAAAGAAATATTCTACAGGGAAGAAAATCAATATCACTTAATCAAAGAAGGAAATGAATATGTTGTACATGCTCATCACTTAAAAGAAAGTCAATCTCTTCAAACAATGGAACAATTAACAAAGGTATCTCATGCAAGCAATACAACTATAATTGTGCCAAATCAACCAATTGATCTTAAGCATGAACATGAGATTATTGTAGAATGGAAGTTCAATTATACTTTGCTTCAAGATAAGCTAATGTCGTGCAAGTACTACAAACATATTAGCTCATTTGTAGTCATATTTCTGATGTTATCATTGCTAATGTTTTCAACATGGATGGTAGTGGATTTAGTAAGATGTGACAGGGTACAAGTGGCTAACAATATGTTGTTAGGTGTCATGGTTGTTTTGCAATTGATCTTGATGAGATAGGTGCACAGAACAAAGTTTAAAGATAGAGAACAAGTGGGGTGGCTTATCCCGCACTTGATGACTGGTTAGTATCCTTTTGGAGGACCAAAAGATCTTAGTGAGGAGGTGTGATCTAAAATGGATCTAGGAAGGCCTAAAAATCAAAGTTATAAGAATCAGATGAAACCAACACCATTGCGTCCATCTCTTCACGTTGATTCCAACCATATAATTTTTTCCTCAAACGAACACCGTATGCGAAAGTTATCTCGTTCTGATCAAATTCCCAAACATGTAAAAATTCAACTAGTCAAAGTCAATGTTGATGTCAGCATACAACAGGTTATGTCAACATGACATCATCATGCTGACATGGCGTCACCAGGAAGTGACACGTGTTATGCAGATTCAACATTTTCAGGCTGAGTTGGCACTGTACGGATTTGACACATGTCACTGTACGAATGACATGTGGCAGTTTGTATAGTGATGTGGCTCAATGACAGGATGACATGTGGTAGTTTGTACAGTGATGTGGCTCAATGACAGGATGACACGTGGAAGTACAGATGACAGCTGGGCCGTACGGATGATGACGTGGTAGGGTGACTGTGTAGTATGAACATGATGTGGCAAGACACGTGGATGTACAATGGATGATGTGGCAAGTGACTGGGCAGGTGAAAAGGCTGTACAGAAGATGACGTGGTAGCTGACTGGGATGTAGGACGGTGATGTGGCAGGTTGTCTAGACATTGACTGTGCCGCTGACTGTGCTGGTACGGACCAATCTGAGGGTGAAACGTGGCCCAATCAGAGGGTGCCATGTGGCACCCTAGATTTTTCCAATGACAATTAGTTCAAAAATTTGTTACAGGTTGGGGGATTTGAACCCCTGACTTCACAGAATGGGCAACGACTTAATAACCAAGGGCCAGACCAGTTGGGCTATGTGGAAGGGCTTGACCCTATTCGGTCGAATTTTGTTTGAAATTTGCAGTGGCGTTGTATAAGGGATAAGCCTTCGTCGGTAGGGGCCAGCCCCGACCGACAAGGGGCTAGCGACCATGAGATATACCAGGGATTTGCGCATGGAGGATTAGGGCAAGGCCATATGACCAAGCCACATGACCAGGACCTGAAAGGTAAGGGGCCAACATGCCAATTTTAGCCCAGGGGCATATGGAAGTGCCCCATATTCCCAAGAGCACGGAGGAAGGGGGCTGTGCCCGACATTTGCCCAATTTTTGGGTTTTAAACCATATAATAAGAATTTTAATGTTTTTAAGCCTTTTTTTGATGGATTTTGGTCATTTTTGGGAGATTTGGAGCCCTTTTTGAGGCCAAATATTGGGAGGAAGTTGGGAGGTTGATGCCAACTTCAAACTTATATAAACCAGAGGTTCTTGGCAGCCTAAAAGAGGTTCAGAGAAGGATAAATGCTGAGGAATTTGATATTCAAATCCTTTTTTATGCAGGGAAGCCATTGAGGAGAGGAATTTTGCAGGCCATTTCCGGGAGCTCCACTCAACCGTTTTCAGTTTTGTCAGTTTTGTTGGGTTCTTGAGGTCTAGAAGAACACAACCAGACAAGTTTGTAATCTATTTGACACTTTTATGATGTACTTTTGAAACTTTGAAGATAAATAATAAAGCCTCACCCACTGAGACAAAGGCCCAGAGATGTAGGCGATCTTGCCAAACTCCATTAACAACTTTGTTGTTAGGGTTTGCTAATTATTTGTGCTTAATTTCATATCTGCATATCTTATTATGGCTGCCATGTTATATCAATAATTCTTCCTCTTTCTTCCAATTCCTAAATGGTTAATGAACTCATGCTTTAAAACTTAACCATAGTCTTTAAAAGATCTTTTCAGATCAAGTGTGCTACTCTTGGAGGAGAATATTTTTTTGATTCTTTGATTTTGTTGGATGATATATTTTTGCAACTAAGGTTTCTCTTGGCATAGAAAATTGGATAAGTAAGTAACTTTCTTTAATTTTATGTGTTTTCTCATAGTATAATTGTTAATTTCTATCTTGCTGTATATTATTTTTTCCTAATAAAACGCTAGGAAGGAGACATAAGTCTTTCACTCCTTCAATAATTTTGCTTGTCCAATATTGGTGAAGGCATTAAGAGACCTAGTCTCTTTCTAAGATTCAAAGGCTTAGGGCCCAAGAGGATTTTCACCTTAAATTTTTGATATTATTCACTTGATCCTTGACCTAGGTCATCTAGAAGAGGGAAAACAAAATCTAGGGTCCAAGAGGATTTGCACCGTAGAAATTGTTTTCTTGAAGGCTTAACTCCTAAGGCCCAAGATTATTTTCACCTTAGGGTTTGAAACTCATTCTTCTTGATTGTCTAAGTCTCTCTTAAAGTGTTGCATGCTTGAATCCATAAGCCCTAGAAAGACAATGGCACTRGTATAGAACTCTCTTGTGGTGAAAACATTCTTAGAATTAGTATTCTCTCTCCTAAAATGATTTGACTAACCCTACTAGCTCTAGCCCTAGAAAAAATGATATTTATTGTTGTTGTTATAAAAAATTTCTACAACCACTAGGGTTTACTTTAATTTATCCATACTTACTTGGAATATTGGCTAAATATACTCAAAAATCATATCTAGCAATTGGATGTTGTTGCACATGTTGAATGCTTAATTTATATGCTAAATTGCTATATTTTTGGGTACTTTTTCCTATTTTTGTTACAAAATATCAATTGTTGTTATACATTGTATTATTGTTGTAATTTGCAACAATAATTGGTTTATTTTCTTATATAGTGTCTAAGAGGTCGTTAATGACTGTTAACTTGGTAATTTTCTATATTATGCTTCTGATTCTTTATTGTCACATAGAGGTGAACCAATTACCTTGTTACCTTCCTTACGTCTCCTAGACCTATACCTARTATTTAGGTGACCAAGATAGTGGGTCATAGTCTTGGCTTATATTTTTTATTGATCCCTTGAGTTCACCAAGGAARCCTCCCTTGTGTTGGACCTTCTTCCATCACTAAAATGAGGGAAGTGTCTACCTAGGTGATAGTGGTGGAAACTTCCAATTGTTACACAAGATTGAGCTATTATGGAGGGCTTTGCACAAGTACAAATCCTATGATAGAATTTTGGTGTCATTTCCAAGGATATTTRAGTCATTMTTCCTATGAAATCMTTTAGGTAAGCTTATCCCAAATCCTTATTCTACAAGTTTACATGGTGACTCCACTAAGGGTAGAATCCCTTATTTACCTTGATGATCCTTGTCTAAAGAGATCATCTAGCGACTCCACTAGTTTTGTTTTGAGGTCTCATCCTATCCTAATACCTTTGTATATTATCAAGTGATGAAATCATGACACCATGGGATTATCATGAAGTGTATCCTTGTATTGATTTTGAAAATTCCTCGATATTCGAATACGTTTGATATAAATTGGACAATAAATGGTCCAAAGTTTAATGATGATCCATCTTTAGGAATTTATCACGCTGTATATTTCTTGATGTACATACAAGGAGTATGATCCAGGTGGATATCGATGGCCACCCACCTATTTCAACTGGCTCAAAATAGGTTTTTGGCAAATTACTATTTTTAACAGTTTTCTGGGTCTTAAACTTCTTGGGCCATTTTGAGGGCTTAAACGATGATTTTTTCGCGATCGAAAACCCCAATGATTGATGAAGGCATGATTGAGCCTTTGAAATGAATCTACTCTTTAATACCTTTCCAATGAGCTATCATGGACCCCAAAAAGAGATCATATGCCAAAGTTATGCCCCCAAGAAGTTGATACACCAAACCACCCAAAACAAGGTCCTCAAACTTGTTGGCTTTTCATCTTCCAGGGATAGGGTTTTGGATTTTATTTATGTTAAAAAGGCCTTTGGAGCCTCATTTTAATAATCGTCTTCGTGCGAATGAGCATAGCCTTCACATCCCTTCTTAGAGATAGGATGCCACCATTCTAGCGAGTTTTTCACTCTGTATTTCTACAGTTTTGTGCATTTCACTCATTAATAGAAATTGTGTATTACTGTATCTCTATGTTTATGGTTATATCTATGATATATCTCCATTATATTATTGTATATCTGATATATATATATATATATATATATATATATATATATGTACATTTCTTTATTATATCTACGCTCCCATTTCATGCCAAAAATAATTTGGATCAGTGGTATCAGAGCAGGTTGCTCTTGATCGTTTTTCAGCGCATGTCCCCGATGAGGTCTGAGTATAGAAAGTTGGGCATCGAGATTGTATCTCTTGAGTACAATCACTCACATTCCCAAGAAAACCTCCATGGTGGAAGAAAATAAAAATGACAGAACATAGTATTTTATTAATTTGTTGCTTGAGCAAGCTCTCATGCGACATAGGGACAAATTGATGGAGAAATTTTCCCACATCCTTCAACACTTGTCGATAACATCAGGTGTGTCTTCATCAAGAAAACACTTTCGAGGCACCTCTCCTTTCAAGGTACAATTTGATTTTGATATTCACGTATTTGGAGGTCAGATAGATGTGGATGCCCTAGAAAATTTTTAAAATCTGCTAGAAGGTTATTTCTTTGTTCACAATTTTTCTGACAAGGAAAAGATCACCTTCACACTCCTTAAGGCTCTCCCCCACATAAAACATTGGTGGGAAAATTATCGGGAGAAAATTTCCACATAGGAGTCTGGAATATATGGGGTCTAGCCCACTTGGGATTTTTTGTGTGGATGCGGTCAATG
>JASDQU010304353.1:0-13636 GCA_032191745.1 Picea mariana
TTTAGTTTTTATTTTCATGCTCATGTTGTTATTTAGTTCTTGTTTAATTCTTGTTAATACCTTTATTGTTTTCTTTCTAACCTTTTGCATTACAGCTGTCATGACTAGAAGAGCCCAACTAGGCATGTAAGTGCTCACTTTTTGCTCACACATTGACGAAAAGAGCACGAACAGTCTTCCTTTCATAATAGCTCTCAGAAAGGTATTGTTTCTTAAAATACTTCTTGAAGTCGGACCATTCCAACTATTTCTCCTTTAGGCCCTTGGCCAATTTCAGGTCCTGCCACCAAATGCTGGCCTTCCTCTTCAGATTGTAGATGGCCATTCTGACATTCATGTTGCTGGAATAGTTGTAGATTTGGAAGTATTTTTTGATGTCCAACAACCATGCCTCGACTTCTTCTCCTGTCCTGGACTCTCCATCAAAAGTATCTAGTTTAATCTTTTTAAATTCTCCCTCAAGGTGGCCTGTTTGTTTTATTTTCTTGTCTGGTAGGGTTTTGTCTTCAGCTGAAGGTGTCCCTTCAAACGAACTGTCTCCTTTTTCTGTTTTCGCACCAAAATTCTTGGAGGCTCTTTTGCTGACCTCTTCCTCAGGGTTATCATCTTTTGGCCTTTTCTTGGTTACTATACTACATAGCAGGACTTCATTTATCTCTTGTTGTTCCTGCTATGCCTTCTTTAATTTTTCATTGTCGGACTTGAAAACCTGTAGTTCAACTATAAGGTTTCTCATTGTTTCCAACACCTTTGTGGGTGAGCGTCCATCACTGTTCTGTCTCAGATCTCCAGGAGGTCCTTGTTGCAGATTCTCTTCCATCCTGATTTCTGCACCTTCTTGAGCTGCCATTATTCAACACAAAACATAAAAGCTTTATGTTTGCAATTCACAAGATTTGTTAGTTTTCTCATAGATCAGAATATATATACTAAGAAATTAATGCAGCCCTTTTCAGGCCCAGTGTTGTAACTTTTGCTCTGATACCATATGTAACGAACCTCAAAATCACCATAAAAAAAATAAAATTATTTGTACATTTATCCTTGAAAGGTTTTGAGATCTCAAGCAAGTAAGCTTTCTGTTAGGAAACTTGAGTTTGAAGGTTTGTTAGAGTCCTTATTGTCATCGAATGCCCTTACCATTCAACTTAAGTTTTCTAATCGACGATATAATGAGTATCTACTCCTCACTTCAATGTTTAATTAAGATCCTGAAATTTATAACTACTCTCTTATCTGCTAGTTCCTATAATACTACCACAGTCTTAACGATACAAGCAACTTTGGGGTTTTTATGACCAAAAACCTACATAACAATATTACCCTATGTCTGCAATACAGTCGACTTGTAATCCGGTCTATTTCTCCCATACCCCTATCTGGGATGGGGATTCTCCAACGTTCTTTTACCAGTCCATTCATTACATTAAAAGAGTTGTTCCCATAACAATAAGTTTCTTCTAAGTCCCTACCGCTTTGTGAAGAAAATAGAGGTCAATCAGGTTTCAGTGAACATAAGTGCCGAACAAAGCAAAGGACCCTGTTGTTTTGTCGAAATCTGAAATACGGAACGACTGTGGGCCAACATTTTAGGGTTTTGGCATTCGGGGTTTCGCGAGTATAAGAGTTGGACATCAACACACAACATTTCCCGAATTTGTGACAAGATGTCGAGTACTTCGGGTTTCGGGGTTCGTTTTTTTTCATGAGCACAAAAGTCAATCATCAACAGATTGCAACTCCCGAAAGGTGATTAGTACTTCGGGAATTCGGAATTCAGGATTTTGCGAGTGCAAGTGCCCAAACAACCACACATACAAACCTCCGAAATGCGGAAAAAGGGAAGGTGGGTCCTGCACTTCAGGATTTTGGATTTCGGGATTTTGGGAATTCATGCTTCGGGGTTTCAGGGTTTCAAGTACCCAAACACTGCATACAACAATCCCTGAATTCTGAAAGCAACAAGATGTGGGATCCACTACTTTGGGATTTTGGGTTTTGGGATTTCAGGATTTCGGGAATTTGGGCTTCGCGGTTTCGGGGTTTCAAGTACCCAAACACTGCATACAACAATCCCCGAATTCCGAAAGCAACAAGATGTGGGATCCACTACTTCGGGATTTTGGGTTTGGGGATTTCGGGATTTACGAACACATGGAACATAAACACAAATGAAAAAGAAAATCTGAAATGCGAAAAGCGCTTAGGGTGTGGGCCCTACAATTTCGGGTTTCGGGGTTTACTAACTCCCGATGAAAAACATTACACGACATCAAACGCCGAATCGCGAAGTTACGAAAAAGGTAAGGGGCTTATCCAATATCGGGTTTTGGCGTTTCGAAATGCTTGATGCAAGAACAACATACCACTGGAATCACTGAATCCTGAAATTCGATCGGCTGTGGGACCACTTCACGTTTTCGAATTTTGCAAGAACAAAAGGACTCCACATAGGTTGAACCGATAAACTCTGAAAGGTCGGAAAAGGAAAGGAAACATAAATAGAGTTTACAAACTCAGTAATTTTGTTCCCGGCAATATTCATACAGTTGGATTTCAAAACTTACAGCATAACCTCCACTCCGAAATATACCAATCTTCAGCATTGATTTTATTCAGAAAACACATACAGAAAGAAAAGTAACAATGAATTTAATTTAGAGGGGATTTCTTCCAGAGTTCAACCATGCATAATCCTTTCAACTATCATAATGAATAAAAAGGCCCATTTCTATCGTTCGTTTAGAAAGGGATCACTCGAGTTCAGATTTACCATAGGTTCTCGGTCAGTGTTTAGGTTTCGGTTCCGATTTAACACATACATTGCATCAGATATAAATTCATTTAGACAGAGAATGGAAATCATTCCGGTTTCAATCAAACACATTGCAGCAAATGAAAAATCATTCAGAACAAAGAAGGAGAAAATTTAACATATCTGAACCAATTTGCGGGAAGACAAGGGGAACAACCACATTTCTCCCAACTGTAGAACAAGGAAGCCATATCTACTTGCCCGATTCACCCCCTAGCCTGACCATGAATCCATGAGGGCGAACTTGGAAACTCCTCCTCGGCAATGTCCTTCAATTCCAACAGCTATCCTCTTGCTTCACACTTACTCAACAATGCTCATAACAACAAGACAATTTGGTTTCATCAAAACTCCTCTTGCCTCACACTCAATCCGCAGTGCTCATAATAGCAAGAGAGTTCAGAAATCCTTTCCCAGCATACTTGGCAGCGTCCTGCCTCCTCGCATATGCTATTTATCCATTTTTGCCCAGGTCTTTTCCCTCCTCTGGGGATTTTCACAGCTTTTCTTAATCCTTGATTTTCAGGGGCTGCCAGTGGCCAAATCTTTGATTTTCCACTTGTAATCATCAACCCAGAGGCAGTTCCAACTTGTTCCCCACTCATGGAGTCATGGTCAGCTGATTTTAACATGGCTGTTCCATTTGTCCTCCTGCAGTTAATATAATTATTCTGTTGTGATACAAGTGTCATAGTCAAATAGTTAGTTGGGTCCAAACAGATCTCTGCCCAACAGTCACAATAATTAAATAAAATTATTAAATTCGAAATTTGGAATTGCCGCAAATGGAAAAAATTTTCCAGATTCGAATTTGCCAAAAACGGGAATAAATTTCCAGCACACAAAATAAGAAATATTTTATTTTTGGGGGATGTCACATATCCGTTCCTCGGAACAGTAAGAACATTATAGTTCTTAGAGAGGGAAGGATATCACCCTACATAGAGAGTGTCTCCCAACCTAATGTAAACTATATCAAAGAGGACCTAGGAGTGTATTCCATCTTTGCTGAGGAGGATAACATTCCCTTGGAACAAATTGATTTAGATGATGGTATGTGGCACATGCACTTTGATGGTTCATGCTCTAATGAAGGTAACAGAGTTGGAATTATCTTGATTTATCCTGTAGGAAAAATCCATAACTTTTCTTACAGGTTGGAGTTTGCTTGCACTAACAATGTCACTAAATTCAAATCTTTATTATTAGACATTGAGAACACGTATAATCTTGGTTGTGGTGACCGTTCAGTTTTTGGGGATTCCGAGCTTGTTGTGAATCTTGCACGTAAAATTTACTCTCCTAGCAACAAGTTGATGAAACGATACACCCAAACTATTTGGGCGCTTATCTCGAACCTATTGTCTTTCAACATCACTCATGTTAAGATGGAGTTGAATTCAATGGATGATCAGTTATCTTTTTTTGCAGCCTCTCCTAATCTACAAATTCTTCCACACAGACCTGATTGTGCTTTTCAATCTCTATGTCATCCACATATCCCTGACAATATAGAATCTTGGTAGGACCTCCCTAACGATGAGAGCATTTTTTCTTTCATTAAAGATGAACCTCTTAAGCCCAAGTAAATTATATCCATAGAAGACAATGAGATTCCTAAGGGCCTAACTCCTCTAGAGAGTTTGTTTTCATCGAGTGATGCAGGAAATAAAGCGAAACAAAAAGAAGAGGAGTCAAGAAGGAAGGTGGGTGAAATCATCTCCTTGAACATTGGGACACTCAAATCTTCAAAGAATGTTAAAATAAGTGTCCAATGTTCTGATAAAGAAGAAATGAAGTTGGTCAAGCTACATGGTAGATTTCAAGATGTTTTTTCTTGGTCTTATGAGGATCTTTGTGGTTTTGATCCTGGTATTATATAAAATGCTATCCCCATCAAGGAAGGCATGAAACCCATTAGGCAGAAACTAAGACCTATTAAATCTGCATTCAAAGCTACTTCTCAAAGAGTTGGAAAATTTCTTAAGGGCTAGGATCATTTTTCCAATCTACCCTAAATGGGTTTCCAATTAGGTACCTATTTCGAAGACCACTGATCATATTAGAACATATTATAACCTACATTAATTTTAGCACTTTCAGTTAGTCTATTATGAGAAATCCTTTTCCTCCTCTTAATATGGAAATGATTCTGCAACAGGTTGTAAGGTCACAGATGAGGCCCTTACTTGAGAATTTTTTGTGTTACAGTAAAATCAAGGGAAAAGGGGAAGATGCTCACAAAACCACTCTTATCACAAATTGGGGTACCATGAATTATAAATGCCTTCTTTCTGGCTTACCTGATGCAAGTATCACTTTTAAAATACCTATACAGACAACTCTTGACGAATTGATCAGTATCCATATATATCTTGATGATCTGATTGTACACGTTAAAGGGATAATTATTACCTCAGTTTTCCAAGTATTATTTCTGGGTCCATTCAAAATTGCTTTTGTCTTGGATACTAAATATTGCATTCTAAAGGATTTATAAGAGCAATTGTTTCCTACAGTACTGACTGTTCTCACTTAAAACATTACGTAGGAACAACGTGAAAAATGCTAACGTTGTTTGGATTTTATGTATGCTAGTAACTTAGCTCTGCTTTCAATTTTGCACTATTTTCCTTTCTTCTTTTATGATATTTTGACTTCTTCTTTCTGTTTTAGAACATTTCCTACTGCTTTTACATTCGGTCATTTTATTGTTGTTTTAATTTTGCACTTTTACTTCTGTCATGATTTTGTTGCTTATCACATTTTAGTTAATTTGGTCAAAATAAGATGTTGGAGCAGTTCTTCCATAGTGTCACTCCTGCAAGACGTGTTGGTCAATAGCAATCAAGCTTACATAGCTGTCATGATGTTTCCCCTGAAAAGCACACTTGAAATTGTTATCTGCTTCCACTGCTGTCTAAAAAAAAATTTCTTTGGATTATCTCTCGCTTTTGCTTTCCTTTTCTTCGTCCATTTGAGAATTTAAGAGAGCAAGTCCATAAATTTTCTCCTTGAAGTTAAGAGTTGATCCCAGTTGAACGATTATGCACACAATTGTAAAATCCCTCATACTTAACACTTTTCATGAGTTATTCTCGAATTCCCGGTCATTTTTCCCTTAAATCCACTCACTTCCCCCTGTTGCATAATCTTCCTAGTTATATCTGCTTGACCTGCAAAATCATGAGTTTTGAGTTCTAATCTGTTGAAAACAAGTTTCCCTGTGGAGTCACCAGTTTATTGATGATTAAATCGCAACGAGGATTTTGCCCGCAAGGTATTGCTAAAGCCTATTATTATAAGCTAACAAGATATATAATACTAGTAGGTGGGACCCCCTTTGAGATTGGGAGATCAGATCTAGTTCTTATTTCATGTTTATGTTGTTGTTCGACACTACTTACATGGTTCTACATGATTGATGAAATCTTGGTTTTATTGGCAATGGATAAGGCCTATTATGTGTTGGTTCTAATTGCGACAAATGAATGATGGGTAAAGCATGTTATGTTTTGTTTCTGTTGCTCTAAGCTCTAATTTCATGATTACGATGACCTATGATTATCCATTGTTACCCTTGCTATCTGTTCCTGGATTCATTACTGTGACACTTGCACAAGAGACATGTTAGTAACAACACACAAGAGCAGTTGAAAAGATATAAAAAGCAATATGAATAAAATCCAAAAGAAAGAAACTATGCTACTATGCTATACAATGTTGCACTATGCATTTTGAAGTTTAAATGGATTGTTGTTAGTCCTAGATAACATGGTTAGTGGCTATATGATTTATTTTTTTATATGAAAAAACATGTGATGCACACTATGTTGTGGTTGGCAGTGGTTAATKTGACATAGGGTGGCACTCTTGGCAATTAGTAGATGTTGGTTTCGATGCATGGTTTAATTGAATGAGTTAGTGGATTAGTGGGCTGGAATGTACTAAGGAATTTAATGACTGGAGGTTGGAGGCAACRTGTATTTACTGCACTTCACTCCATACCCCTCCCACTGGATGTCACCCTGGCTTGGCTATTGTTCAATTGTGTTCGTTGTGATTAAGCTCTGATTTTCAAGCAGAGGAAAAACCGCTCGACCAAGCTCACGTTTTTAAGGTTTTTGTGGTTACAGGTATGTCTTTTCGCCATCCATGAACCCGCTCTGGTTATGAAATAGATATTGGCTCGGTGATGTATGGGTCTATGCTTTCCTTAAGTATGGAAACTGTGTAAATTTGTGATATTTTTCTAGAATGAATGGTTGGTGTGGTTTTCATTGCAATAATGTTTGAATTCAAAGTTTCATTGTTCATTCTAAGTGTTAGTAGCGACGAAGCCTCTATGTCATCCTTATTGGTCTTGGTTGAAGGGTTTTCATTCGGTCCAGATTGGCTGGCCGTCTCCTCGCATTCTTATCACCATACACAATCGTTTGCTGTTATTGGGTTTACTAGGTTTGAAACACTTGTGTCACTGCGTATCATTTCACTTGGGTATGGGTTCATTCATGTTACTGATGTTTGCGTAGTAGGTTATGATGGATGTTATGCCAAAGGGATTGCTTAAGGTTGATTTCTATTTCTCGACTCTTTTTTATCTCGTCATTCTTCAGTTGATTGGAAAAACCACAAGGGTTATACCCTGTGTTTTCTAGGTGTTGTTACAGGACCAAAATGAATCCATTTCTCCTCTGTTCATAGTCTCTCCTATCACGGGAATTGTCACCCTGTCTACGAAGTTATTGGTGGTATACCCTGTGTGTGGATCGTTGGTCTTGGATGTTCTCACCCGATGTTGGGGGTCGACTCTATTCTCCCTGTGGTAGTCCACAAGGTGAATCCTTGATTACTCAAAGCCCAGTTTTGATAAAGGGAACCCGTTATGTCATGTTGGATACATGGTTGATGGTTATGAGTTGGTGGTGCATCGTCGATAGTGTTCTATTGTTGGCTCATCTCTGTTGATTATCCTAACACTGGTTTTGGTTATTGGTATTTAGTCACTGCAATTGGCATAGTATGAGTTGAAATGGTGATTGTTGTCTGTGTGTTTAAATGGCAAGTCAGGATATTTGCAATTAAAATATTGATGGTTTTATTTGGCTGTCCATTATGTGCATTGATAAATATCATGCATCGTAGCAGAGATATGCATAAGTTCCGTGAT
The DNA here is from genome assembly GCA_032191745.1 of Picea mariana. Lineage (NCBI taxonomy): Eukaryota > Viridiplantae > Streptophyta > Pinopsida > Pinales > Pinaceae > Picea > Picea mariana. Next base: position 7,986 of record JASDQU010304353.1, read on the forward strand.
AGTATAATCTCATTACAATTTAATTATTAAACGAATTATAGGGAGAAATTGGGCACGAGTTTTGTGTCTGTATTGGATGATTGAAATAATTCGTGGGTAGTGGTTGATGATTTGATGTTGGACAGAGTGGAAATAAGTGATTGTGTATTAATTTGGGAATTGTTTTAAAACACTAAATGGACAATTAGAAGAAACAGATCCGCTCTCTTTCCCTACCATGAAGAGTTTTGTTTCTTCTCATTGTCCATTTAATGTTTTAAAATAATTCCCAAATTAATACACAGTCACTTATTTCCACTATGTCCAGCATCAAATCATCAACCACTTCCCACAAATTATTTCAATCATCCAATACAGACACAAAGCTCGTGCCTGATTTCACTCCCTGTTCTTAAAATTTAATTACAGTTAAGAAGAATTCTATATTGAAGTAGTTTGAAATAATAGTTTCTTGGTTGGATAACGATGATGTTTTCTTTGGTTTGCATTATAGTTGATTGTTTGTTTTCTTTGAGCAGTAACCATGTTTCTTTTCCTCCTCATTTTATCATGTTTTGCTCAATACAAACCCCTCGCATGTCCCATGACCTTTTGTTCACCCCCTTCTCATTGACAACAGTTAAACAATTTGTATGGATTGGATTGCATGAGTCTGATATGTTGTTGAGACAAAGTCTATTTCATATTTTTAAGGAGTTGTCATGTATGGTTGTAAAGGAACTATTTTCTAATCAATCGTGCATGCAGGAATGAGCTTTTTCAGTCGAGGTAGCCATGGAAAAATCAAGGAAAGATTGCATCTCAGAGTGGAAAATATGGTTTTTGAGTTTTATTTTATTTATTGTTGATGACAGTTGACTTTATAAGTTTTTGGACAACATGTTTTCTTGCATATATGAGTAATATATTTTTGAAAATAATTTCAAATATCAATGAGGTAAATTGTCAAATACGAATGTGATGATGGGAGTCACAAGGAGGGGTGTGTTTCTTAATTAAATAGTTATGATATGATTGTTAAGAGCTAAAGGGAGTCACAAGGGGTCCCACCTACTAGTTATTATTTATTTAAATCCCTTATTATGATTTATTACTTTTCCCCCCTAACTAAAAAGTTGGTTGAGTTTTTAGTTAACTTAACTAATGAAGTAGTTCAACTACTTCAACCAATTCTAATTTTCTTAAAGGAAAAAGGAAAGGGAGGAACAAAGGAGGATAGAAGGAGAATCATACTAAGGTTTGCTCTTTGAGTTTATGTTGAGATAGTTCAGTTTTCATTCATTCCTTAATTTATCACACGCCTAATTCTTTTTTATGATAGTAGGGTCTTATTGTAGACAACACTATTCAGGGCTGAATTACATCATTCAGACACTTGTTTTTCAGAGGTGTTGATCTATATTTGATAGTCTGCGTAGACTTGTCTGTTTGTGAATTAGTTTTCATCACTGACAAAGGTTATTGTGAAAAGTTAAGTGGGCAACAATTTGTGGCAAGTTGATCCAGCTTTTAGAGTTCAATTTTTGATTTTCTGTCAGAGGTCCTTTTGTATGTTCCATCGAGGATGTCTAAGTTTGACTTTGGTCCAAAACTTCTTCACGAAATTTTGTAAAGAGAACGACTCTTTGGTGAATTGGAATGAAATAAAGGATTTCTTTATGTCTCATCTGTCTTGATTATCATCTTGGTGTCTTTGCTTATGTCTCTACATTTATGTCAACAACTGTTATATTCAGAAAATCATATAAATAATGGATTTTCCAGCAAGCTTTTATTTATAAAAAGACTAGCCTAAGCACTTGTAATCAATACTTGTGAGTTAGGATATTAATTTTGATGGCTATAAACATAGGGTGACATTCCCATCTATTTTTCCTTAGCCAAGCATAATCTGAAAATGCTTGAGTAAGATTATTTCATATCTTTTCCTCAACACCATGCATAGCAATAACCAACAATCAGGCACGTCAAATATACACATCTAAAATATATTAATTAATACACATCGTAAATAAATATACAACAGAGAAACACGTGACAGAGAGCATTTATCTTAATCAAAATGGTTCACCAACTAATTGCAGATCAAGGACGTTCCACCCAACTATAGACACTATTGTTCCAAGTCTCAAGAACAATGTCACCCTCGAGCCAGGGCTATGAATCCACAAGGACGGTTCTAGGGTGCCACTCAACTTCCCCAAACCAGTCAACACTCAAGCTCTCACGGGTTACTCAACACACAACAATTCAAAGTACACTAACTCTATTCTCTCCAGACCGCACAACCCAAGAGAATGGACCCCCTTCTCTGCCATGCAGTCCCTCAAGATTTCCAACTCCTTCCAGGGATCCAATGCATCTCATCAAGAATATCCATGATGGGAATATCAGGACTCGTCGCTGTGAATGGAATTCAACACATGCTAATGCATCTCAGACATGCAGGAACAAATTCATGGATGGAACAAACCAATCACTACTACAACCAACGAACAATGGCTTCATCCTCATCAATTCTCCCCCATGGTCTCATTCCATGAACAAGAATGAATGAAGAAAATGAATGAAAGTGTGAAAGTGTGTATGGAGAAGAACCCCCCAAACAACCCAAATATGGGTTTATATATTTACTTGAAAATCAAGAACCCCATGGCCTTTCCCCAAGAAGAACATGTAACCACTTCTCTCCATTAAAAAAATTATGGGTAAATAAAATATGATAAAATTATTTATCCCCTTAGGCCCCCTCTCTCGTGGAATCATAGCCCCCTATAACTCGTCTTTGTTTGTCTTACAACCAACGATGTATTTTATTATTAATAATGATCATAGAATTACATTTCCTAGGCACACTCACCTCTTTAATTATTTCGGCACTTCGAACTTTAATCAAATAAAAAAAATACATTATTTAATATGAGGACTCAAAATCGGGGTATGACATTCCCCTCCCCTTTATTTTGGAATTGTCCTCAGTGCATATACAAAACATAAATAAAAATTTCAAAATTTACTCAAAAATTCACGGGTACTCTTCTCGCATGGAATCTTCATGCTCCGAAGTAGCATATTTAGGACTGTAGGAAGTCCACTGAACTTTGACCAACTCTATAACTCAATTCCAGAGAATTTTGACTTTTCTGTCCAATATGCACATTGGTTGGACCTGAAAGTCTCTCTCTGGCTCTACCTGAATCAAATTCCAATCAATAACATGGTTAGGGTAATGTATATACTTTATGCATTATGAAACTGACCCTATTAATGAAATACATGAAATACATTATGCATATTCATGGAAGCATGTATGCAACTGACCCTATTATGTCCAAGATCTCAAATGGACCACAAAATCTAGTTGCTAGCTTTGTACAACTACCCAACTTCAATGATCTCTTCTTGGGATTCACTTTTAAAAGAACACGCTCCCCCAATTTAAATTCTCTAGCTTTCCTAGTCTTCTCTGCATAAATTTTCTGTCTATCTTGAGCTACCTATAAATTCTACTTAATTCTAATTATCTGGTCTTCCATGTCCTTGAATAATTCTAGCCCAAGTACTACTATGTCTGTTGGGTTGTCCCAAATCACTGGAGTATTGAATTTTCTACCATACAAAGCCTCAATTGGGCTCATCTTCAATGAATCTTGATACCCATTATTATAGGAGAACTCAACCAAATGAAAGTAATATTCCTACTTAGATGGTTTCTCCATCACATACATTTTCAGCATGTCTTCAATCACTTGGTTGACTCTCTTTGTCTTCACATATGACCGTGGATGGTATGTCGTGCTAAAATTCAGATTTGTACCAAATCCTTTAAATAATCCCATCCATAAATTTCAAGTTAACTTTGTATCTATGTTTGAAACAATTTCCTTAGGTATCCCATGCAACCTAGCAATTTCCCTCATGTAAATTTATGGAATATTAGTTGTTGTATGAGTCATTTTCAAAGGAACAAAATGAGCAACCCTTGTCAATTTATGCACAACTACCATTATGGAATCATGTTGCCTTGTTGTCCTAGGAAATTTAGTTATAAAATCAATGGTTACAACTTCCCATTTATTCTCTGGAATTGGAAATGGTTGAAGCAAACCCGTTGGGTGTCTATTCTCATCTTTTACTCTCTGACATTCCATACATCTAGCGATGTAATCAACAACATCCTTCTTCATTCCTAGCCAAAGGAATTGGCTTCTTACTACTGCAATGTTTTTTCCTGGCAACCAGGATGTCCAACATATGGAACATTATGCATTTATTTTAATATAAAATTCCTAAGTTCTTCGGAACTAGGAACATAAATTATATTCTTATGCATAAGTAATCCATCTTCCTTAATCTCACACTCTTTAATTTTATGTTGTACAGTTTTTGTTAAACTTTGTTTTACCTGTAGGTAATGTTGATCTGTAACAACAACATTTAAAATTCTGCTCTTTAAATTTGATTGATGCATATTAACAGTTGTAGCATGCATGATATGTACTCTTCTGTTGAGTACATCACCAACTTTATTTTCTTTTCCCTTGATATGCTTGATGTCAAAGTCATACTCACTTAAAAATTCCATCCATCTTGTTTTCCTAGCATTCAAACTTGATTGTTAAAAAATATATTTTAGACCACTATGGTTTGTCCTTAATTCAATTAATCTTTTTCCTATGAGATAATGCCTCCACATCTTCAATGCATGAACTATGGATACAAGCTCCAAATCATGTGTGGAATAATTCCTCTCATGCCGGATCAATTGGTATCAGAGCTTAGTTGATGTTTGGATTTGAGTTGCATGATAACCAGGGAAAAGCTACATCGTGGTGAAGGCGAGCTTGTTGCAGAGAATCCATTAATTGGATTGAGAAAGAGAGCTTCTTTTAAAGAGAAGATGACATCGGATGAAGGAATTCCTCAAGAAGAGAAAGACTTCCGGAAAACATTCCAAGCCATGTCGGAGATGGTGACAGTTTTGTATGAAGATTATTTGGAACGAAAGCGACCGGTTTTGGGTAATTCTTCGAAAGGCAAAAGTGAAGAGGAAGATGAACAACCTCAAATTCCTCCTTCACCTCCATCAACACCTCCTTCTTCTCCTTCTTCTTCAAGTTCAATTTCAAAATCTAATGAGAAGAAAAATGTACATAAGCATAAACATGAAATGCCATTGTTGAAACTTGATGTAAAATTTGAGTTGCCCATGTATGATGGTGAAGTCAATGCAGAGAAGCTTGATAACTGGATCAGACAAATGGAGGTATACTGCAGTGTTCAGCAAATCAAGGATGAAGCCACACAAATAAAGTTGGCATCTTTGAGACTTGCAGGTACAGCTCTAATTTGGTGGCAAAGCAAGCTGCAAAAAGGAACACAAGATGTGGGTAAAGTATTTCCATCATGGAAGATTTTTATTTCTGCACTTAGGAAACAGTTTTGTCCTTTGGGCTATAAAGAAAAAGCACTCATTGAATGGCAATCTTTAAAGCTAAGAAAAGGACAATCGATGCAAGAATATACTGATGGATTTAGGAAAATGGCATTAATGTTAGACATTCCTTTGCAAACTCAAGAAACACTTATGAAGTATATAGGTGGATTGCCTGCACATATTAGAAATACTGTTTTCATGTTTGGACCCACTA
>JASDQU010304355.1:0-13698 GCA_032191745.1 Picea mariana
AATCATATACAAAAGGTCTAACATCAAAAAGGGTCCAGATCACTTGCGAGCAAGTGTCCTCAAAGAATAAGTGGTCTTAGTGCGCTAGAGCGGGATGTTACAGTTCCCTAGAGACTAAAATATTCTTTCCAAAAATTGTTGGTGGAGGTTGGATCACAGTAGAGACAATAGAATGAGGCATGCCATGGAGTTTTAATATATTATCCTAAAATATTTGAGCCACTCTGGATACAGTGAATGGGTGTTGAAGAGAACAAAAATGAGCATATTTGGAAATACGATTTACTACGACCATGTTGACTGACTTATTTCCTAGTTTAGGTAATTCAACAGTGAAATCCATAAAAATATCTTGCTAAATAGGAGGTGGAATCAGGAGAGATCGGAGTGTGTCTAGAGATTTTATTGTTTTTCCATTATTTCATTGAAAGGTATCACATTCAGCCACAAATGTGTGTATGTACTCTTTCATTCCATCCTAGAAAAAATAACATTTGACCCGTTCATAGGTTTTGGTAAACCCTGAATACCTATCTTTGGGTGAAACATGAAATGTAGAGAGAACTGTGGATAATTTTTTTCCTATTTGCTAAAATACAAGCTACCTTTATAGTGAATCTCTTAATTTTTCCAAGATTACTCTAGACAAACTTAAGGATTTTGTTGCAACTTTTGGATCATGATAGAATGTTTGGGGTTGCAACCATTCCTGGTGAATGGCCTGAAGCTAGTCTCCTATAATGAATGAGAGGTAAATGAGGGATTGGGTTGTTCTTCATATTTCCTTGAAATGGTATCAACAACCACATTTTCTTTTCCCTTCTTGTATATGATTTCATAATCATATCCAAACATCTTGCTAACCCATTTTTGTTTCTTCGAGGATGAAATTCTTTGTTCCAGAAAATACTTGAGGTTACGATGATCGGTTTTAATTTGGAAGAGTTTCCTCAATAGATAAGGATGCCATATATCCACCACATGCACAACAACCGACATTTCCTTTTCATAGGTTTATTGTCCCAAATGTCCCTATGATAGTTGTTTTCCAGTGAAAGCCAAAGGTCAACAATCTTCCATGGGGACTGCCCTAATTCCTTTCCTTGACACATCACATTCCAGGAAAAAATTCTTGGTGAAGTATGTTAGTGTCAATATAGGAGTTGTGCACATAGCATATTTCAACACTTGGAAGGATTTATCAACTTCTAGATTCCAATTCAAAGCATTCTTTTTAAGGAGAGCAATGAGAGGAGCTGCAATTTTTTTCTAATTCTAAACAAACTTGTGATAATAGCCTGTTAAACCTAGGAAACCATGCAATATTTTAAGAGTTTTGGGGAGATTCCAATCCTTCATAGCTTCAATTTTATTAGGATCCACCTATACAAAATACTTTCCAACAATATGACCCATGTACTCAACTTGATATGCTCCGAAAGCACATTTACACTGTTTGATTAAAAAATGGTGTTGAGATAGTAGATGGAAAAATTGATCCTCACGAGCGAATTGAGCTTGCTAAGTTTTAATATAGATGATAATATCATCAAAGAAAACTAAAACAAATTGACGAAGGAAGGGATGGGAGACATGATTCATGAGACTTTGGAAAATGGAGGGAGAATTACATAGGAAAAAGGGAACTACCAAGAACTCATAGTCAACCTCATGAGGTCGAAACGAAGTATTTGGAATGTATTCTTCCTTCATACATATCTGGTGGTAGCCAGAACAAAGATCAAGTTTGGTAAAGTAATGAGCACCACTTGATTCATCCAAAAGGTCATCAATGATAGGGATGGCTAATTTGTCCTAGATTGTCTCAGGTGATCTTGTTGTGATCTCAGGTGATCCTGTTCTGATGCCTTGGAACTTATATTATTTCCCCTCATCTTGGAATTGCAATGTGGGGTCCTTAAAATCCATGGTAACATGCTTGAGATTATGTAACCATTCAATGTTGAGCACTATGTCATAATCACCCATGTCTATAAAAAACATATGAGATTTTAGGTGGTAGTGACCAATTTGTAGGCACAGATTTTCACAACGCCCCCCACATTTCATGGAACCACTATTGGCAATCACAACTTGCAAATTTTTGATTGCACGTATATAGAAATTAACTTCTTGGGAGATGTGGAGATAAATTAAACTATGGGTGATGTTAATTTCAACTAGAATGATAACTTTCCTATGTTTAATGTATCCAACTAACTTGAGGGTTTGGGGAGAAGTGAAGCCAGTGAGGGCCTTTAGCAAAACTAGTGTTTCAACTTAGGAAGGGTTAGAGGATGAAGTAGGATATTTTCTTGTGGTATCTCTTTAGCAGTGGAAACATCAACATCCTCATCATAAACATCCTTAGAAATAGCCATAAAAAAATTATTTTGTTTTCACTTGTGCCCTAGAAAATAATTATCATAAAAATTATAGAAAAGGCCCTTGAGCTGGCATTCATCCATTTTGGCCCTAGTTAATTCTTCTATCTTGAGAGGATTAGTAGAAGGTGTGGGATTGGTGACTCTATGGAAAGGAGTAAATGAGGGTTTCCTATTTTGGTAGGAGATAATCTATTGTGATTATTTGATGTGTTTAATATATTATAACCAAGTCTGGGGGTTTTTTCTTCTTTGACGTGTTTAATATATTCCAAACAAGTTTAGGGGAGAGCCATGAGGACCTTCGTGCATATTTCATCCTTTAGGCTACTGATAAATCATTCCCTAAAGAAGACATTATACACACCCTCTATTTCGAAAGCCAAGTTCTCAAAGACAGTTGTAAAGTATTCAATTGTTCCCAATTGTTTCAACTTGGTCAAATGACCTAAAGGATGGGTGTTCATGTCAAAGCATTCATAAAGCTATGCAAAAAATTATGTCCAAGAAACATACCCTTGCTGTGCATTTTTATGTCATTACCACCATTTCCAATGTTTAGGATCCAAATAGAGAACACTAGAACAAAGTTTGGCCAACTCATTAGAAATTCTATGCAAAGAAAAATAATGATCCATTTGAGTGACCCAGCCCGTGGGATCGGAGTCATCAAATTTATTGACCCCAACTTGGGGAAGATGGGGATCACAATGAAATGAGATGAAATGAAATACCATAGTATGGGAGGAGTCAAAACCATTTAAGTGTGAGGGTTGGCCATAGAAGGGAGGGCCTTGGTATCGATTCAACAATTGGTTGAGAATGGATTTGATGGTGTCAAATTCGCCTGTGAATTTGTGAAATTCATTTCTGACCTGGTCCTGGAAGATTTCAAATTTGGAATTGGTAGAAGTAATGTTAGAATTTAGTTTCTAGATGTTCTCCTTGTTCTATTTGGTTTCATCTCCCAGGCCTTTGTTGCAAGCGGTGTCCATTTGGGAAGTATGGGTTCTTGGGAGAGGGTGGGGGCCCATTTAAAAAAGGTTGATAAGTGATATATACCACTATGATCAGGGTGACAAGAGGAACCCAATGGGATAGGGTGGAAATAAGGGTGTCGGGAAGGGGAGGTGGGTCCATGGGAAAAAAGGATTAAAATGATAGATACCATTGGATCGGGGAAAAGAGAGGCATATAATGGGATAGGTCTTGAATAAGGGTGTTAGTGAGACCACTATACCTATTTTCCCTATGCTATAAGGTTTTTCCTTATGACATAGCTCTCTGATACATTTAGGGTCGAACAACAATACTTGGCCCAACATCTTAGGGAGTCAAAAAAGCATGCTCGACTATACCCTTAGTCACACTACCCGATTACCTAGGTACTAGAGAGTATCTTCTCGAGTTCTTTTCTAGGTGTCGCTATAACATTCAGGTGACTGATCAACCGATCTAGAGCTAGTTTTAGGAGACCTAGGGGAATCCTCATATACCTAATGGTATGTGGGAGTGATGGCCTTGTACATATTTTATCTAATGTGGTACTACTTGAAGGGGTACAAACAGGGGTTACAGAGGTTTCCAACAAGGTGAAACATTTGTTTCAAGTAATCATGTGAAACCAACTATATTTCTTGCATGTATTCTTACCTAGCCATAGTTTTATTCATTGAATGACAGATATCTATGCTTTAAATATGTGTACATGTCTCTACCATGAAAACAAATTCACACAATTTATACAGTGGAAAGTGCTCTGATACAACTTGCAAGGTACCATATGTATTATAATAAGTAGAAATAAAATATTGCAACAAATACCAGTGGAACAACAAAATATAGAGAATAAAAACACCAACAACGATACCATTATTGATCAAAAATCCAAGTTTACTTGCCTCTTCGAGGGGGAAACCTCTAGAAAAGCATAGCTCCATTACAATAATTATCAAGACAAGACTTTATCATGCCTTATACTCCTATTAATACCAATTATGTCTACTAAATAACATTCTAGAGGAAGATCTTTCTAGAAGTGGAAGCTTCTATTAAGTCTTCTTACATCAAACTTGTTCACATTATTTAATGGGCCTTATTAGCTAATGTGGGCCTTTATTACATGGAAAATATATTATTCTACCTATGTGAGGGGTTAGGCAGGTTATGACCCTAACATAGAAAGAGATTTTATGTCCCTAAGATAGACACTCCCTTCTCTTATGGGAAACTTATTCCCCATATTTATCCATGTCCCTCAATAATTGGCATCACATTTGTTTTATGAAAATTGAAAAAATACAATTCACATATTACATCTCTTGGTCATAGACAAATTCATATATACGTTATGCATTAGTTAAATTGGGGATTATAGTGGGCATGTTACATCCCCCCTCCTCTACAATTGTGAATCATCCTTGGTGCACAACACTATGCCAAAATACATATACAAATTTACATCATAAGACTTGGAAAAAAAAGAATTCTAAAATTTATATAATCCAAGAATAGTTCCAACCATAATCTGTCATTCCTCTCAATCCACTAGCCCAAGGAATGTACTCCCTTCACTTCTCTCAGTCCATCAGGATGTACCATTCTTTTATCAGGTCCCCCAGTGCAAGTTGGCTAGGACTCTGAGATGTGATTCAAGAACTTTAACTGCCCAAATAGCGTCTTGAATTCTTATATTTTTTCTTCTTCTAAGCTATAAATTCTTTTTGGGTATTCCTCACATATTGTTTCTTTGTTCTCTCATGTATAATCTTGAGGATCGTATATGGTCCATTAGACATTTACTAGGTCAATTTCTTTTTTCCTAAGCACTAGAATTTCTGGCCTAGGATGTGCACTGATTCCACCTACAAATATCCTTCATGTGCCACCTAGATCATAGTCCAATCAATTATGTTGTTAGGGTTAGGCACATATTTATTTAATAAGGACACTTGAAATACATTATGCACTCTCATGGATGTATGGAAAGATAACATGTATGCAACTAGTCCTATCTTCTCTAACATTTCAAAGGCCCACAATATCTTGCTGCCAACTTTGGGTAGCAACCTAATCTTAGTGAACTTATTTTTGCTCACTTTTAAAAATACATGCTCACCGACTTTAAAATATTTGAAAACCCTGTTCTTTTCTACATATATATATTTTTTTGTCTTGGGAACCTCTAAATTTCTCCTAATCTTTTTCATTTTCTCTTCTTTTTCCTTCAACAAATCTATCTGAACAATAGCTTTATATGCTAGGTTATCCTAGCTCACTGATGTGTTAGACTTTTTTCATTAAATGCTTCGAATGGGATCATTTTTAATGAGGTCTGATACCCATTATTGTATGAAAAATATACTAAGTGGATGTAGTCTTCCCACTTTGATGGTTGGTCCATCATATACATTCTAAGCGTATCTTCAATTATTATGTCAGACCTCTCTCTTTTTCCATCAAATTTTGGGTGATATGCTATACTCAGATTTATATTATGGGTGATACGTTGTAGTGGGTGATGGTTTATTCATGCAATGGTGTGCTATTGTCAATTGATTTTTTTCTATAGATGTTAGCAAATTTTCATTTATTTCAATTGGTTACGTAGGAAATAATTATGATTGGATTACAAATTTGATCGTGGGGACATACTCAATGTCATCTATATGCATATGGGTATGTTGATATGGTTTATTATTGAGAAATGTGATTTTTTTTGTTTTTTTACATAAGTAAAACTATATGTATGTAATTGATTTTTGTTATTGTTAGAATAGGCGTAGTTAGAAGTTAGAATAATACTACATATTCATAGTATATTACGATTACATTTAGGGTTTAGATTAGATTAAAAATTATCAAATCTCTCTTCAAGATCAATCCATTTAGTGAATGACAACTGGGCCCTTATACTGGTGGAGTTTTTCATGTACCAAATGATAACATGTCTAATTGGGGCTTTCCATCAAGAAATTCTCCCTCATGATGGCATGGGGCATTTTTCCCACATCATAAGAGAGGTAAAAAGAGAAATATTGTTAGAGAGAGAGAGAGGGAGTGAGGATGATATATTGAGTGAGACAAGAAGGGTGATATAGAGTGAGGGGGGTAGAGGGGTATATGTAGGAGATAGAAGAGATGGGAGAAGGAGGGATGGAGGGAGAGGNATGGGAGGGGGAGTGAGGGAGGGAGTAATAGGGAGAGAGAGAGAGAGGGAGGGATATGTTGGAAGGTGGAGAGACGGAGTAAGAGAGAGAGAGGGATAGGTTGGAACGTGGAGAGATATGGGAAAAGAGGAGGAGAGAGAGAGAGAGAGAGAAAGAGATCAAGGGGTGTAAATATAAAAAGATATATGGAGAGAGAGGGAGAGGTAAAGAGATAGGAGGGGGTAGAGAAGGGTAGAGAGGGAGAGGGAGAGAGTGCTAGAGGAGGTAGAGAAAGAGAGAGATAATTCTTTTATATATATGAATGAGATAATTCATTGATAATTAACAATTATACTAATTTAATAATCATAAACTATATATTAATTAACGATTATGTCCCATCTTTAATCATCATTAATCTAACTTCACAAATCCATATATATATATATATATAATGTTTTAAAATTTTACTTTGTACTCATCATAAATATAAATATTAAATAAACATACATTCAAAAATTTGAAATATAAATATTAAATAAACATACATTCAAGAATTTGGAATGTAACAAGATACTCACAATGCAACTAACTTAAATAAATATACTATGTTAACTTTTACCTAATTGTTACAATTATTACCTAATATAATTTGGATAATACTTAATTTATATATATTCAAGTTACTATATAAATCATGCAACCATGTTTGTTTGTAAAAATATATATTCTCATGATAGGATGAAATTAATTTAAACTATTAATAGTTAATTTATATAATTCTTGGTGTAAAATCTTCCTAAACTACCACAAATATAAGTTATATTTTTTAATTTTTTTTTCTCCTAAATAATCAAATATTACATCAAGTTAACAATTACCAATGTTTGAGGAGTTTTACTTTACATAATTAATTAAACAATTATCTTGATTAATTAAATTTATAATAAATCATTAAACATTAAACACAATTAAACAATTATCTTGATTACTTAAATTTATAATAAATCACTAAACATTAAACACAATTTCAAACAACAAATTGTTTACAAAATTTAAACCAATTATCCCACTTCAATATAAACAAACCAAAACTCGCTTCATAGCAAAGAGACCCATAATCAATAGAGAGCTACCCATGCTACCCAAAATGCCATTAGAGTGGAAATAACACGTGGCTTTAACAAAGTCACTAAGCTAAATACCTAAGGAAAAGGTAGCTTTATTGGAAGTGTTCAATAGTGTATATGAGGTTTCGTTATCGTCTCGGATTGAATCGACATCTACAAGGAGCAATGAAGCGAACCATGGGAAATCCATTTGAAACATGTACATAGTGTAAATGGAAGGATCAAAGGGAATGTAAAAGAAAAAACAAGAACCAAGGTTGATATGCTCAACGTTTAATATCCTATAAGTTAAGAGATATAACCTATAAATTTGAATACTTTCGATCCTTATAAATAAGCAATTTATAAATTTAAAGTTCGCTCCTATATAAATTGATGCCAAGATCGAGGAGTACTACAGTGTGTACAGTACGGTAGAGTACGGTGCATGTTATTGCATGCATAGGTTTGGCATGAATTTCGAGGTGGGATTTTTTTCCAGAAATTATACATTTGCGAATTTTTTGAGAGAACTAGAGTGTTCATATTCCTTTTTCTCATAATTTTAAGAGAAATCTGATGGTGATGTTAGTTCTATGCTACAGTTCCATGTATGGAGATATTAGTGAATTTTTTCATATATGGTAACCATAGTATCGTTATGTAAATGCGGGTTTTTGATCACCTATTCAAAATATAGTCAAGTTTATACTCATTTTTCTCAAAATTTCATGAGGAATTCAGTGGTAAGCTCTATTTTTGTGTTTGAGTAGCGTAATTGAATGGTGTCTTCAAATTTTCCATGATATTTCATCACCATATTAAGCATATGAGCATTAATAGAGTGGTCTCACTGTTTGGAAGCATACATGGAGACATAGAATAATGGGTGAACTTTGTTATCAAACTGTGTAATGAGATTTGTTATTTGTTGCCTCTATTTCTTATTTCCGCAAGTTATTATCAGTGGATGAAGTTCATGGATAAATATGAGTTTTCACATAATATTTTGCAAATAGTCAAGATGATCTTAATTTCCTGAAATTGGTAAGATGTTTAGTGTCTTCTTAAGAACTAATTGACATCTAATGATTTTCAGATCAAGTCAAGATGTGGTATTAAGAGTAATCAAAGATGTCAAATAGTAAGTCCTACCATGGGAGGAAGAGCTAGAAAAAATACAGTTTGAATTGAAGGATAATGATTCAAAATCTATAGAAGAATGAGAATAAGAAGAAGAAGATGAGCCTCATACTCTAGTATTGAGGAGATCGGTTTGAAAAATAAGGCAACTAGAAAGGTATACTCCACCTGATTTTCATTCAATTTTTTATTTGTTTATTACTGATGATAATCTTAAAAATATTAGGGAGGTAGTAGATTTAGAGGATGGAAAAATTTGGAAAATGACCATGGTTGAAGAAATGGAAACCTTAGAAACAATGAGGCTTGGGATCTAGTAGATTTGTTGACTCAAAGAAATCCCATTGGTAGAAAATGGGTGTTTAATAAGAAATTGAATGCATAAGGAAAATCAAAGAAATGAAAAACTTACTTAGTAGTAAAAGGTTATTCGGAGGTAGAGGGAATTGATTTTAGTGAAATTTTTTCTTATGTTTCTAAGTTAACTTCTATTATATTTCTTTATTTATTTCAATTTCTTTTTATTTTGAGATAGAAAAAATGGATGTGAAGACAATGTTCTTACATGGAGACCTAGAAGAAGAAATCTACATGAAGCAACGAGAAGGATCTGTAGTGAAGGGAAAGAAAGAACTAGTTTGCAGGTTGAAAAGTCCCTGCATAGGTTAAAGAAATCACCAAGGATGTAGTATCAAAAATTTGATACTTATATATTGTGGCTTAGCTTCACAAGAACCAAATATGATCATTGTGTGTATTTCAAATTAGTAGGTGATTGTCTTATTTATTTGGTATTTTATGTGGATGATATGTTGTTGATAGAAAACAAGAAGTAAAGTATTCATGATGTGAAAACTCACAGGAAATATCTTGGTGCTGCAAATTTGATTTTGGGCATGGAAATTAAAAGAAATCTAGTAAACATGAAACTATGGATGAACCAGAGAAAATATGTTGAGTCAATATTGTGGAGGTTTAATGTGAAGAATGTAAACATGTCAAGCCCCCTGTTCTTGTAGGTGTAAAGTTATCCACAGATCAGTGTCCGAAGATAGTGGAATATGAAGAGGACATGCCTTGTGTTCTGTATGGTAGTTTGGTTGGGAGTTTGATGTATGCAATGGTTTGTACTAGACCATATATTGCACATGCAATGCGAGTTTTGAGCAGGTATATGTCAAAACTAGGAAAGTATCATTGAGTAGAAGTAAACAAGGTTTCCAAGTATTTGCATAGCACCACTACTTATGGATTGTGATACCAATTAAGACTAGGATTTGACAGAGTGTTGGACATACATGGCTTTGTTGATGTAGACTGGGCTGGAGATATGGATTGCTTAAGATATAAAAGTGGGTAAGTGTTTAACCTCCCTAGAGTGTAACGACCATTAATTATTAATATGAATAATTTAATAAATAATCCTAAAAATTAGCTAAACTATAATTAATTATTAAATAACTTTAATTAATTATCTCTTATTAATTAATTATTTTTTACTATGATTAGTTTAAGCATGATTAACTCTTTAATTAATGGTTAATGATTAATTTGATTATTAATTAATTAATTGATTAATTAAATATTAAACAAAGGGGGGGATAATAAAATATAATGTTTAAATTGGGTTACGTATCCCATAAGGGATAACGTAACCAATACGTAAAAGGGAAACATTTAAATATGGGATAAGACAATTAATAATGGGATAAGGTCTTTACGAATGGGATAAGGTGTAATAAAGAGTTTGGTGGGAGTTAATGTAAGGGGTGGTGAAGGAGGAATAAGGGAAGTGGAGAAGGAGATGGGGGGGATTCATTCATTCTACGAGAGGAGAGCTTGGAGTATTGGAGAGTGAAATTAATAGTGGAATTTACAGTGCACCGGGGAGCTGCAGAGGTTTTGGGCTCGGAGGGCTAGGACATCCATTAATGTCCTAGGGCTAGGCGTTAATAGTCGGCAGGGTGGCTGGTTTTGGGGTGTCCTAGGAGCAGCATCAGGTTCAATCGAAGGCTGCGGATAGCATCAGAGTTAGGTATGTAAATTCAAATTCATGGATTGTTTACTTAAATTTAGTACTTATTGCCAAATTTTACTTACGTAAGTATTGAGATAGTTTTGAAAATGATGAAAATTATACTTCTTAAAAATCTTATAGAAATTACAGAAATTTGGTAGAAATTTAAATGTTAACAGAAATCTAGTCTTTACATAGAGGATAAATCACTTGAATGAATAAAAAACATTCTGTAGTAGCATGAGTTCTCAACTATAGAATTTGAATACATGGCAACCACTCATGTAAGAAAGGAAGCAATATGGTTACAAAGATTGTGTTCAGGAATTAGATTGATACAACAAGATGTAAGGATAGATTGTGACAGTCGTAGTGCAATCTTCTTGGTGAGGAACCCAGCTTATCATTCTAAGATAACACATATTGATGTTCAGTCTCATTTTGTTAGAGACATGGTTGAAGAGAAGAATGTGTTATTGGTGAAGGTAGACACTTTGGAGAATGTTGCAGATTCATTAACAAATTCTATGAGCATTGAGAAGTTCTCTGGTGTAGAGAATCAATGGGCATTTATGCCATGTACTTTTTATCATGAAATCACTTGACCCGTATATGCAAAGAAAACAACTATTAGAATGTTGGGTATGTGTTACATTTTTTGCACGTTTGTGGGTCCAAATTTTTGGTGGTTTATTCACCAAGCGATCTTTCACATTTAGTGATATAGTGATGCATGGTACTTCAACCCATGGTTTTCTAATTCTAGTTAAGTAATTAAGGTTGTAATCTAATCCAGGTCAATGGATTGGGGATTATTTGGATGCCATAAGATTGTATATATTATATCGTAAACAATAAAGTTGGATGATGAATAGAATTAGAAGTGCGGCTCTAAAATGAGCTATTATTTTTTAATTAGTTTTCCAAGATAAGCCTCTGTGTGTATGTGTATTACTAATTGTTTTCATTTTATGTTAAGAATCTTTGTTTGCATTTCATTAATGTAACATGTTTAAAACTTATATAAACATGTTTAACTTACTATTAGGATAAAAAAAACGCATACATTGTATCTTCAAATATATGTTAGAAAAAACATGATTATTGGAAGAAAATTGTATTTCTATTACTTATAAACCCCTTTATAATCTAGACATAAATTAGAAAGAAAAAGGAAGAAACAAAGACTAACTCCTTTGTTCACAAAAAAGAATCTAATACATATCTTTGAAGTTATAAAAATGAATCTACCACATATCTCAGAATTTATATATACAAGTTGAGCAAAAATGAATCTAATACTTATCTTTGAAGTTATTAAAATGAATCTACTACATATCTCAGAATTTATATATACAAGTTGAGTGCCTAATATTGCACTAAAACAAAAGAATATATAACTTATGAATCTTAATTATAATCACCCCTTAATCCATGAACATGAGGTAAGTAAAAGGTATATTTTTCATGTCAATCTTTTAATAACCTAGATATATACAAAGTGGACCTAATGGTTAAGAACATGTGTTTAAGTCACAAGTTCAAATCTAGAGAGAGGGGAGTAAAGTATGTATACCTAGATTTGAAATAACCTCAAATAATAATTATATGAATATTCAAGTGAAATAAAGGAAAGTATCTTTACCATTTTCCCAAATATATATATATATATATATATATATATATATTATTTCCAAAACCCTAAAATATCAAAAATTGATTAATATTTATATTTATGATAAATCTACATTTATTACTAACATTATAATTCTATATATATTATAAATATAATTAAATATTAATATAACATTATAAATATAAAATTAAACATTATAATTCTATCTATTTATTAAATATAATTAAATAACAAAGTTACTTTACCTCGACTTCGCCTCCAAAACCTTTAAGTTTCTTTAAAGGTTGTTTTATTATTTCATTCCATATTTGACTTCGTCCCCATAACCTCTAAGATTCCCAGGTTTGTCTTATTATTTCATTCAATACGTACGAAGAAAAGAGGAGGAATGATAATTTTAGTTTGTCAACTGAAGAAAATGCTGCGAGCAATACATCTGACTTTCCTCGTAAAGCGACAAATTCTAATTTTTTGGGGACGCAAATCGTTCTTATGTTTTATTATTTTTAAAATTCAAATACATCTACATCATATGGATCAGGATCAAAGTCAATAATAACAAAATTTCATGATTAGATTTTTCACAATTAAGCTTGCTATTTAACTTAACTCTCTTCGAACTTAGAACCAAATTTCTAATAAAGTTAAATGTATACTAGACCGACTTGCTGTAAATAGTTTACATGGTAATTAGCAAATCACCATCTATGAATAGCCACTCCTCTGTATTTTCCAGCACTTTTCTTTTGTAATGTGAAAACAAACTACCTGGAATTTTAAATCCGTACTGAGACTCCGCGAAGAGCCAATACAGACAAACATGGGAATCAAGAATCGTGGGAGAGACTGAGAGCACCTTCGCATACCCATTCCCATTGAACTTCTAGAAGATTGAATACTAAAAGACAAAGTCACTCAAGATAGCATCACTCGCTTGAATGAGTACAAAAATTTGCAGATCGATTATAAGTAGACTACCATCTATAAATAGCCACTTCCTCTGTATTCTCCAACAAGCAGCTTATATTCATTTTGTTGACAGAGTTGAGGAGCTAATTAGCGAAGATGGTGACCGGGACTACAACAACCGAACGTGTGTCTAAGGTGGAGGCAAAGAGACTGTGGAGCGCGACGGTGAAAGACAACCACAACTTCTTACCAAAGATTTTGCCAGAAATTTTCTCTTCTGTCACCTTCCTTGAAGGAGATGGAGGCGCGGGCACCATCAAGCAGTTCAACTTCACTCCAGCAGGTAATGTCG
>JASDQU010304357.1:2368-13698 GCA_032191745.1 Picea mariana
CAGGAAGCACCAACTCCCTTGTCTTTAGGGCACCAACCCCAGGAAGCACCAACTCCCTTAAATTACACTTACTTAGTAAAGGATATGAATACTTTCGTGCTCCTCCCTTCCACCCTCACTTCATTAGAATCATCATTTCTTCTTCTTGGACTTTGCTTATGTTTTGATGTTCTGATTTGGACTACAGAGACACTTTCTTCTCACCATTCTTTCTTGTTTATATAATATTCCAACTGGTGTGAGATATGAAGCATTATGTCCCTTTGTTTGGACCATCACACCTCTTCATTTTAAATTGACAATAATCTCTATTATTATTCAAACATTATCATGAAGGTTTTTAATTTAGTGAGAGTGTTTTTCATAAATCAATCACATATATGGATCAATTTCATTTTTAACTCGATTCCATGTTTTTGCAAATATTGCAGAAATCAAATTTTGCAGAGGTGCTTCCTTCAGACCATTTACATGTGACCATATGCGCAAAACCGTGGGCTTATTAATTAAGTGATGTACCCAACACCTCATGGCTTATGTGTTTGTAACCCATGACCGGCGGTTGGAACCTAGTCCTTTGGTACTTCGGCCTTCGAACAATTTCTCTCTCATCCAATCTTCCAGAGTTTCAACTTCCCAAAGTGGTTACCTCTCACAAGGGTTGATCCGATGGTTGGCGTGATTCCCAAAACCAAATCTACGGTCTAGATCCAATCCTTACTTGTCCTTTTACTTCTTAATCCAACAACTATGACTTAATCAAAGGTGTAGATGGAATGCCACTATTTACTTCGAGACTTCGGGGCTTTGGAGGTCCAGGTAATTGTTGTTCCAATTTCCACTGGAGTTGGTCAGTGCCTAAGTGGTCAAAATGGGAGTGCTTATGTCATCTTTCCACTACGTTTTGATCTAACGGTCACGTGATAATCCAGAGGATCTTAGATCAACGGTTAGCATTGACTTCAGCCTTCAGCGCTTCGGGTAGTTGTTGGTGGTAGACATTGGTTTCCCTCAAAGGACAAACTCCCAGAGTGACGTAACTTGTTGATGTCACTACTGACTTGGCACTGGTCGAGTGGTTGTCACATGTCACCTAAATTCATGACTTATATAACCTAAAGTGCCAACTGGACCTAGACACTTGTCACCATCTGATTGCGCCATGTGTTCTTGCTGACGTGGATCTCCTAATGTGGCGCATGTCCTTCTCCTAGTCGTAGTTTCATATGAATCCTTATTCCAATGACTGTGATCAGTTCTTAGATCAATGGTCCAGATTTATTTTGGCCTTCGGGACTTCGGGGCTTTTCAATCATTCAACCTTCCAGAGTGCATTTCATCGAAGTAGATCGGATGGTCAATATTCGTTCTTTTGTAGATGGACGATCCTCGCTTGTCCAAAGGTTTCAAACAAATTGACGACCATGAATTGATCTACAGTTGAGGGGATGATTCTCGTTTACTTCGGGAATTCAAAGCTTTGGGACTCCGACCTTTGCAGTCTTCCAACTCTCCCGGAGCAAATTTCGTCAGAGTGCATATTAACACTTTCTTCTTTATAGCTTTTGATAAGTCCAGGAGCTAGGACCGCTTGCTTAGGCACAAAGGATATCCTCTCTTCGGGTATTCAGCTATTCATGACTCTGAGGCTCCGGGCTACTCGAACTTTGAGAAGTTCAATCCCTTTGGAGTACTTACCTACCGAATAAGTCATAAGGTCGTGGTGACCGCTTGTTGTCAGTTGTTTAGTACACCTTACACTCTCCTTCCACTGCACTTAATCTAACGGTCGAGAGTGCTCCTAGATCTGACGGTCCTAGTTTGTCCCAAAATCTACATCAGTGGACATGATTCTTCCTCGATTATTTTGTAGTTTTACTGTGGGGATTTCAATCCTGATTGTGTTTTTGCAATGTGCTTTTCCTTCTGAGGTTTTTGGTAGATTCCTCTGCATGTTGTTCATAAAAACTCATCATCACATCATAATGACATCGACTGTTGACATCAATGACAACACATCAATGACAATATGTTCAACAATAATTCTCATGATTGGCTAAGAAAAATATCATGAATTGCTTCTAACTATGAATGGATTTAACTAGTAATGCCTTATACCAAGCCTGTATAAGTCCTTCAAATGTAAGGGTAAATAATCTAGATGATTCATTTTCTTGAAAATTTGAAAGATTGACATTCCAAGTGAAATTGACCAAGATGTTTGAATTTATAGATTCCCCCCTCACAATCAAAATAAAATTTGGACAAGAGAGTAATTGTCTTTCTTGGTATAGGATGTGATGTTCTCAGAAGACTAAAAACATGATCCCATACAAAGGTATGGAGAGGAGCCATGGGTTTTTAATATATTTATGAAAAATGACTCCACATGAGTCATCTTGACATCATCCCTCCTTCTAGTGCCAATTATATTGATGAAGCAAAGTGCCTAGCATCAAAAGTAGGCATTTAACCTAGAAACAAAGCCTAATTAAACTATTTCCCATTTAATGTGGAAAAACACTCTAGATTAATGGCCCATCAAACTTTCAATGAAATTTAGTATTTTGGATATTATTATTTATGGCTCGATTCACCGTTTAAAGTATTCAAAATCTAAAGAATGAAATGCAGCTAATATAATATGTAAAAATGAAAATACAAATATCTAGAGTGCAATAATAAAACTAATAAATGCAACCAAAACACTGGATGTATCACTACCAATATCCCAACAAAAAATTATTATCCAAATAAAAAACAAAATACAAATAACCAAAATGTAAACTCCAAAATAATCAAAAATTAAGAAAGTGTTTATAATTCTATGCTTAAAATCTTAGAAAAGCATTGAAGAAAAGAACAAAAGCAAGAAAGCATATCTTGAAACAACGGAAAAAATTTGAAAGCAACAAAAAAGACTCTAACAACATTAGAATTGCTTAAATAAAGCATATAAATAATTCCATGACCATTAACAACACTTGAAATAAAGATCCTTCCTCCAAATGTCTAACCAAGCTCTTTCTCATTATATTTTAGAACAATAATGTATAGAAAATTTCTAAAAAACCCCTTATTTTTTTAGTTAGTTTCTAATATTTATAAATTTTTCCCTTTTCTTAATTTTCTTGATAGATTGGGGTTTCCATCAATTTTATTTTTTTTTCTCTTTACATAATTTTTTTTTTCAATTAATACATGATTATATCAATTACTTTTTCTTATATATTTTAGGACCCTTTTCCTTTCTCCAATAATTTTTTATTATATCAATTTGAAGAGACAATTACAAATATGAATATGTATAACAAAACCCAATTTCTTCAAAGTACTCATCCCAATTCTTCGCATAGGGTAATGACTAGCTTAGGTTCCCTTTGGCTCGAGCTCATTGTCATATGCACGTGGACTCCTTTGATGTGACTCTAGATCTTGTGCACTCTTTCATTGTCATATGCACATGGACTCCTTTGATGCGACTCTAGACCTTGTGCACTCTTTTCTTCGGTTTCTTTCATATGCCTTAAGGATTATGAATGTAACCTTCTTGGGTTCTAATGGCTCTTATGTCATTCTCAGTGGTCCCTCTCTCATTCATTAGAGCTTGCATACGAGTGAAAACATAAGATTATTCCAAATTAAATGCTTTAAACATTAAATTAACATTTTTGAGTGTAAACCTTAAATCAAGGTTAGGTGACTTCCTTGTAATGGTAGGTTCCCACGGAATTTGAATTATAATTCATCCCTTGAATATTTGAGTTGAATCTAGTAGTTTTGACATGTGACATGTCACTTTCTTTCTATCTGTAGTAGACATTTCATGTTGTAGTAGACATTTCATGTTGAATCTGATAGTTTTGACATGCCACCAAGTTTTGACATGCCACCAGTTTAGTTGAATTTAGTAGTTTTGACATGACACTTTTTTTTTAATATGTAGTAGACATTTCAAATCGAATATGGTAGTTACAACATGTTATTTTGAAATGTCACCATTTGAGTTGAATCTAGTAGTTTTGACATGTCACTTTTTATTTATAATAGACATTTCAAATCGAATCTTATAATTACAACATGTCACTTTTTATCTGTAGTTTTGACATGTGACATGTCACTTTCTTTCTATCTGTAGTAGACATTTCATATTGAATCTGATAATTTTGACATGCCACAATTTTAGTTGAATTTAGTAGTTTTGACATGACACTTTTTTTTTAATATGTAGTAGACATTTCAAATCGAATATGGTAGTTACAACATGTTATATTGAAATGTCACCATTTGAGTTGAATCTAGTAGTTTTGACATGTCACTTTTTATCTATAATAGACATTTCAAATCGAATCTGATAATTACAACATGTCACTTTTTATCTGTAGTAGACATTTCAAAATCCTTTATGACATTATTAATGAAAATTTATACTTTCCAAACATCAAGTGGTTTTAATTTTGTTATGATATACCAAACTTACTATCACCAAAACCCAATACCATATCAACTGAGCTCCAACTTATGTCCTTCTTCATTGTTCCTTGTAAAGCAATATATCATGTTGTGAATATAAATAGTTAAGTGAATGTTTTTGTCAACGTATGTGGGATACAATATAGATGAAAGGAATATGATGCACTTTAAAACTGATCATTTTTAAGGCTAATATCTTTATCACGCAACAAATATCCTCACTTCCACCTATCAACTTAAGTCTTTACCTAATGTAAATGTGATGTAAAAAATAATGATTGCATCACTCAACCATTTAATCTCCAATTTTTGTTTCTCGTTTGTATATTTGTCTTGCAACTCATTGTACAGTTGATGGAGGATATGTCTCAAAGGTATCATTGAGCTCTTACTACTGACAAGTGAACTGATTAGAATCCCACGAGACAACTATGAAAGTGTTCATGTGATTCTTATTTAGGAACTTTCTTTATAAACCCCTCTATTCTCATTTGGCGATCAAGGGCTTCCCAAACTTGAATTCTGAGAAATATTTTGTACACAATGGTTTTTAGTGGTGGAAGGTCAATCATCCCTACAATGGGCACATAAGGAGTTGGATCTAGCTCATATCACACATATTTACTTGTCTCCATATTGTAGATTTTAACCTTTTACAATTAATTACTACAAATGGATTCTTAATAAAAAACAAAAAAGATGCAAATGACACACACACACATAGATTTTACCCTAGAAACCCAAATCGGGAAAACTAGTAACATGTTTAGAGTCACACCTTTAATTCTTTATTCATAATTAATATTCATTGTTTACAATATATATATATATAGGATCCCATGACATCCAAAAACCCATAATCCATTGAGTTGGATTAGTCTACAACCCTAAGTCCTTAACCAGAATTAGAAAACCATCAACAAAAACCATGTGCTAAAAAACCACTAAAAAAGACGCAAAAAACAAAAACAAAACAAAAATTCAGGGCCTCTGCCCCCATGTGATCCCCCTGTGAGCTCAGCACAACACAGATACTAGTTTTGGTCGTACAAGAATATAACGCATACCCGACATTCTCCCACTTGTTGTTTTCTTTGCATATAAAGGGTCACATGATTACATGGTGAACAATCCAGGGAAACAATGTTTATTGTCTCTACACCAAGAGAACTTCTCAGTGCTCACAAACGTTTTCAATGGATCTGCAACATTCTTCAAAGTTTCCATGTTCATCAACAACACCTTCTTGTCTTCAACCATGTCTCTTACAAAGTGATTCTTAGCGTCAATATGCTTTGTCTTTGAATGATAAGTCGGGTTCTTCACCGAGAAGATTGCATTTTGACTATCACAATCTATCCTTATAGCTTTATGTACCAACCCAATACATGAACACAATCTCTATAACCATATTGCTTCCTTGTTTGCAAGAGTGGTCGCCATGTATTCATCTTTTGTAGTTGAGAGTGCCACTACAACCCGTCTTTTCCTCCTCCAAATAGGTTAAACACATACCCACTTGTATATATTCTATGATCCAGATCTCCAACCCAGTCTACATCAAAAAACCCATGTATGTCCAACATTATGTCCAATATTTGTCTTCCTTGGTAGTACAATCCATAAGCAGTAGTGCCACACAAATCTCTGAAAATCCTCTTTATTGTTGTCTACTGATCCTTCCATGGTTTTGAAATATACATGCTCAAAACTCCCATTACATGTGTAATATTTGGTCTAGTATAGACCATTGCATACATCAAACTGCCAACCACACTAACATACATAACATGGGACATGTCCTCTTCCTCTTCATGTGTCTTGGGACACTTATCTGTAGATAGCTTTACACCTGTCAGAATAAGAACCTTGACTAATTTGCATTCCTACATATTAAACCTCTGCAATATTGTCTCAACACATTTCCTTTGATTTAACCAGAGTTTCATGTTTGCTTAATGTTTTTTATTTTCTATGCCCAAAATGAAATTTGTAGCACCAAGATCCTTCATGTCAAATTTAGAGGACAACTAAGTTTTTACACCCTGGATAATCTCCTTGTTGTTTCCTATCAACAACAAATCATCCACATACAAGACCAAATAAATAAGACAATCACCGACTAATTTAAATACACACAATGATCGACTTTACTCCTTGTGAAGCCAAGTCCCAACATATTAGTATCAAACTTTTGATACCAAATCCTTGGTGATTGTTTTAACCCATACATGGACTTTTTCAGCATACATACTAGCTCATTTCCCTTCACAGTAAATCATGATGGTTGCTTCATGTAGATTTCTTCTTCAAGATCCCCGTGTAGGAATGTTGTTGATGTGGATTATATTGAGAATGAATGAGATACAAACAAAAATATAACAGAGAACACATAAATACAGTGAAACCCAACTTCTTTTAATGAATAACAGAATATTGTAGAACACAAACTGGCTATAATTGTGGTAGTTTATCTCTAAAGAGAAAGAGATGTTGGCTACGCTCATTCACAATAAGAATTACATCACACTCCATTTCCTGCTCAAAGGACCTCCTTCACCTTGATTATATATGAGAGAGTAAGAGGATAATAATTCCCATGATGCATGTGAGATAAATTGGTCTAAGTTTATAAAATTACATAGGCATGTAACACAATATAACTTCTCGAGAGGTCACCCATCCTAGTACTACTCTAGACCAAGTGTGCTTAACTGTGTATTTCTAATTGGATATGGTGCATTAATGTTGTATGCATATACATGTGATGGTTTTCATTAACAAATGGATATGGCATCACATTACATTCCCCATCAAAAGGGTGAATATCATGGTTTATCAAAACCATAGGCTCAAAAATGTTGATTCAGTAGAAAAGGTGGATGGCCACCGAGATCCACCTAGATCAGTTTTATTCACATCCATCTATTCTAATTCAAAATCAAAAGAAACAACAATATATAAAAGAAATATAATAGAATTTAACTTGGCAACAAGAGAAAAAATTTCACCAAAGTCAATTCCCTATACCTGGGAATAACCTTTTACTACTAATCGAGCTTTGTATTTCTCTGCTTTGCCTTATGCATTCAAATTCTTCTTAAACACCCATTTTCTACCAATGGGATTTATTTCAGTTGGAACCTCCACTAGATCCAAAACCTCATTCTTGTCCAACACTACCATTTCTTCCACCATGGCCTTTTTCCAGAGTTTGTCATCCTCTAAATTCACTGTCTCTCTAACAATTGTGGGATCATCATTAATAATAAACAAATACAAATTTGAATGGAAATCAGGTGGAGTATACCTTTCTAGTTTCCTTCTTTCCCAAACCGATCTCCTCAATACTGGATTATGATTCTCTTCTTCTTATTATTCATGTTCTTCTGTAGAATTTCATTCATTATCCTTCGATTCAAAATCTATTTTCTTTGGTTCTTCTTCCCTTTGTAGGACTTCCTATTTGACAACATATTTGATTTCTATAAATACCACATCTCGACTATGCACTACCTTCTTAGTTTCTAGGTTCCAAAATTTATAGCCTTTTAGACCATATTTATAACCAATAAAGATACACTTTTGAGCCTTTTATGCAACTTACTCAATGGTTTTCCTTTGGAATGTGAACATATGCATGATAGCTAAATACTATGAGATGTGTAAGATAGGGTTTCTTACCATTCCATACCTCGTGTGGAATATTTTCATCCAGTGTTGATGAAGGTGATCGATTAACCAGGTAACATGCAGTACCCACTGCCTCTACCCAGAATTCTTGTCCTAACATGGCACCATTGAGCATGCCCCTTGATTTTTCCATTAGAATGATGTTCATCCTTTTTGCAACTCCATTCTCTTGGGGTGTGTATAGAGTAGCCTTCTTCCTTGCTATACCACACTTCTTACAAAATTCTTCGAATTCATTTCCATAGAATTCTCCACGATTATCTATTCTCAACATCTTAATTCGCTTCTCTATCTAATTCTCCACAAGATCTTTAAACTCTTTGAATTTTTCAAAGACTTCATATTTCTTCCTAAGGAAAAACCATGTATTCCTCAAGAATTGTAATATTCCAAATATAAAAAGTATGCAGAACAGAAATAAAATGCTATAAATAGAAGATAAACAACAATATAACCATAACAACACCACAATAACACTGAAATGATATTAGAATAACACCAGAAAGAGCACTTTGATTCTGAGAGAAATTTTCACTTGCCTCTTCAAGGGGGAAACCTCCATTCGAGCAAAGCTCTATTACAATAATATCCAAGCTAGGGTTATCATACCCTCGACTCCTATTTATACTAAATATGTCTATTAAAAGAACCATCTAGAGGAAGATCCTTCTAGAAGCAGAAGCTTCTATTAGGTCTTCTTACATTTGACTTATTCTACCTTATCGCAAGGCCTTATTAATATTGACATTTATTACATCCAAATATATTGTTCTACCTATGTGAGGGGTTAGGTCCCTAACATGTCCTCCCCCTTAAAAACAACCTTGTCCTCAAGGCTTGAGATGTGAAAATTGTTGCAGAATGGTAGTTAGTTCCCAAGTGGCATCTGCTGGAGTTGTATATTTCCACTGGACTAACACTTCCTTGATGGTTCGTTGACATAGGCAACACTCACACTGGTCCAAAACTACTTGTGGTTATAGACAAATGGATCCTTCTTTGTCCAACTCAGAAAGGTTGGTTTGAGTTTGGCACTTAGTTACAATCACCTTCTTTAAGCATGAAACATGAAAAACATGATGTAGCTTAGAATGACTGGGAAACGCTAACTGATAGGCCACCTCTCCCACACGCTTGAGAACGGTATAAGGACCATAAAATTTGGGCGCCAACTTCTGACAATGGTCGGCCTTGGGAGAATTTTGCTTGTAAGGTTGCAGTCGAAGAAACATATGATCCCCTTCTGCAAATTGACGTTCAAAGCGACCTTGATCTGCTTGTTGCTTCATGCGATTCTGGGCCATGACCAAATTCTCTTTGAGGGTACGGAGAATAGCCTCTCAAACTGCAAGTGTTTGTTCAATTGCATGGACCTTCGAGACACCTGGTAAATATGAGAGAACTGAAGGTGGATTTTGTCCATATACCACTTCAAAAGGAGCCATGCGGGTAGTTGTATGGTATGAAGTGTTGTGCCACCATTCAACTAGGGGTAACCATTGAGCCCACTGATTTTTCTTTTCTGATGCAAAACACCTCAAAAATGTTTCCAAACACTTGTTGACAACTTCAGTTTTACCATTAGTCTGGGCATGATAAGTTGTGCTGAGATTCAATTAGGTGCCTTGTAGCTTGAACAATTCTTGCCAAAAATTGCTGGTGAAAGTTGGGTCACGATCAGAAATAACAGAATGTGACATGCCATGAAGCTTGAAGACCCGATCCATGAAAAGTTGAGCCACATTGTATGTTGTAAATGGGTGTTGAAGAGCACAAAAATGAGCATACTTGGAAAGGCGATCAACTACCACCATGATGACTGATTTATTTCCCGATTTAGGTAAGCCTGTAATAAAATCCATAGAGATATCCCTCCAAATAGCAGGTGGAATCGGAAGCGGTTGTAGTGTGCCAGGATATTTGATTGTTTCTCCCTTGTTGCATTGACACACATCACATTCAGCTACAAAATTATGAACATCTTGTTTCATATCATCCCAGAAAAAAGAACGTTTGACCCTGTCATAGGTTTTGGTAAACCTGGAGTGCCCAGCTGTGGGTGTAGCATGAAGATTAGAAAGTACAGTGGATTTAAGTTTTGACTGTTTAATTAAATACAAATGGCCTTTGTATCTAAGCTCATCATGGAGCCAAGAGTACCCTAGGGAAACTGGAGAATTGGACTGCAATTGTTGTATCATATGCGAACTTTTGGGATCGTGTAGCCATTCCTGGTGAACGACTTGGAGCCAATCTGGTACAATGAAGGAGAGAGAAAAAAGGGATCCTTCATCTTCATATTTTCAGGAAAGTGCATCTACAACCACATTGTCTTTTCCTTTCTTGTAAATGATCTCATAATCATATCCAAAGAGCTTAGTCACCCATTTTTGTTGCCCTGGGGAGGAAATGCGTTGTTCCAGAAAATACTTGAGGCTTTGATGATATGTCTTAATTTGGAAGTGTTGCCCCAATAGATAAGGGCACCACAGATCAACAACATGTAGAATAGCCAACATTTCCTTTTCATAGATTGATTTGCCCAAATTTCGTTCATACAGGTGTTTGTTGATAAAGGCCAAAGGCCGACCCTCTTGCATAAGGACAATGCTAATTCCTTTCTCTGAAGAATCCACAGAACAAAGGTCTTTATGAAATCAGAAAGGGCTAGGACTAGAGTGGTGAACATGGCCATCTTCAAAATTTGAAAAGACTGAGCAGCTGTTGGAGTCCAAGTGAAAGAATTCTTTTTAAGGAGTGCAGTGAGAGGTGTCACAATCTTTCCATAATTCTTAACAAACTTGCGATAATAACCTGTTAAGCCCAGAAATCCACGCAAGATTTTGAGAGTCTTTGGGTGAGGCCATTCTTGCATAGCTTAAATATTTTTAGGATCTACCCTGATGTCGTCCTTTCCAACAAGATGACCCAAGTACTTGACTTTTGAGGCCCCAAAAGCACATTTAGATTGTTTCAGGAAAAGTTGGTGTTGAGAGAGTAGATGGTGAACTCAATCCACATGAGCAAGATGGTTTGTCCAGGTTTTGTTATAGATGAGGATATCATCAAAGAAAACTAAGAAAAAATGACGGAGAAAAGGACGGAAGACATGATTCATGAGGCTTTGGAAGGTGGAGGGGGCATTACACAAGCCAAAGGGAATG
>JASDQU010304359.1:13798-27377 GCA_032191745.1 Picea mariana
TTTTTTACAGCTGCGGGGTTATACTTTGGTCTGAAGAATGTTGCAGTGCTGAAATCCCCAAATTATGAACCAGAGAGAAATGTGTATTTACTTAGCAACCCGAACATAGATGCGCGACAATAGATCTTGCCGGTTTAATTTTTTTATGTTTATGTTCCCCAAGGGTTAGGTATTCAAGGGTTCTACAGACAAGGGTTTGCCCTGTTCTATAGCTCTCTGATATACGTGCGAGGTCCAACAATAGTACTCATCCCAATATCTCAGGGCACTAACTAAGGAGGATAGACTGTACCCTTAGTCGTACTACCCGACTACCCAGGTACTAGAGAGTATCTTCCCAAATGTTGTTCTCGGTGACACTATAGCAGTACGGCGACCGATAGATTTGTCTAAAGAGGGCTTCAGGAAATCTAGGTTGATCCATACACATGTGTTATCTGATGCGCTACCACTTGAAGGGGTACCAACAGGGGTTATAAGGGTGGCCAACAGATGTGCGCTTAAGAACCACTTGCATTTCTTGCGTGTATGAATCCCTCAACCGCGGGTTTATGCGTGTAATGACAGATCTCTGTGGCTTAAAGACGCCGGAATATGTCTCTACCCTGAAAAAAAAATACCAACAATTTCTGCCAAGGAAAGTGCTCTGATACCACTTGCAAGATACCAGATATATAAAATATGCAGAACAGAAATAAAATGCTAGAAATGGCAGAATAACAGTAAAATATCTAGCATAATCTTCACAATACACAGAAATGATATAACAATAGCAATAGAAATAGCACTTTGATTCAAAAAGCAATGTTCACAGGCCTCTTTGAGGGGGCAACCTCCAATCAAGCAACACTCTGTTACAATAATCTCCAAGCTAAGGTTCTCATACCCTCGACCCTTATTTATACTAAATATGTCTATTAAGAGAAGCATCTAGAGGAAGATCCTTCTAGAAGCGAAAGCTTCTATTACGTCTTCTTACATCCGCCTTATTCTATTTTATTGAAAGGCCTTATTAATATTGACCTTTATTACATCCAAATACATTGATCTACCTATGTGCGGGTTAGGACCTTAACAGAACACTTACGGGATCAACAACCAAGTGGTATATTGAAATACCGTGTGGTTCTTTCCAGGATTTCAACTCCCTTTCTATGTCCTTCCTCACCCATTTTCAATTACCCATTCGATATGAGATGGGTACTGAAATCTTGACCTCCCTTCGTCAAACTAACTCCGTGCACGTTTCTGACCATATTCATGAATGGAGATGATGACGAAGGTTGATCAAAGCAATCATTCCTGACCAATTATTGGTAGAATGATTTACCAAATCACTTTTACCCCCAATTGCTCATGACGTTGCTATGGGTGGTGTAGTTACCAAAGAAGAAGCCATTGCCAGATACCAATAATTAGAATTGGTTTATTCCCAGTCCAGTACTTTATATGAGTTGATTCCCAATGTTACCCGTGCCACTAATGATCCATCCAAACCTTCATCCTCATCACATGCGGATGGAGTTATTGGTTCTGTCAAGACTCAATCTACATCCCAGTCGGCCGGAGCTGCACCTCGATCTACTTCCACATATGCTCCTAGTCCGACCACACCCTCTACCTCGTCTCATACTCAAGTCTCTGAAATGAATGTCGTTCAATATGCCCCCTCAAAACAAACTGGAGGTAAGAAAAATATAAAGAACAAAAACAAAAAGACTAATAATAATGAACAACCAAAATCTCAAAACCCACCGCCTGCTAATAAAAAGAAACCATAGAGGAAACCAAAGTTCCCGTGTCTTATTTTTGGTGATGATCACTACACTCAAGACTGTCCACATCATGATGAAGTGGCCAAACATTTTAAAGGGAATTCCCAACCTAATGTGCTTACTCAGCCTTTTCCTCAGCAAAAATCTATGGTTGCTTAAACCCCCTCTCCAAAGGGAAGTTCCAACCACCCTTCTGATGAAGCCTTGAAAAGTGCCCATATCTGTCTCTTCAACGAGATTGATTTAACCACTTAGTCTATGAACTACGACACACCAGTTAAACCAGACAAAGGAAAGATCACTAAGGATTCTTCACAGGCTTCATCACCATCCTCCGTTAGTCCTTTGTCCATCAGTGCTCTATCTGGATCACTCCAGATAAAGAAACCTATGTTTGACTCTATATTACACCCTCCTAAGACCAGTATCCATAAATATTCCTTTAATCCTAGCTCACGTGTCGCCTAGCACTACAACATCGTTGAAGATCTAGCTCAAGCATTGTGTGCTATGTCTACGTTAAAATTTCTACAACACTGTCCCAGTCAACGTAGAACGCTCTTGGCCACTATTGGTGCTTTTGATTTTGAGTCATCCAACAATATCACATTTAACCTGGATAATTTTACATCTCGACTCTCTCACCAACTTGCTTTCCAAGTTGATGTTGTTGTTCACAATCAACAAATCCACCGAACTATTCTGGATGAGGAAGCCTCAACTTGTGTCATGTATTTAGCCTGTTGTAAAAGCTTGAAATCACACGCACTTAATAAATCCCCAACGATTTTATGTGCATTTGATGGGTGAGGTTTTCATCTGCACAGACTCCTACAGTCCCTGTCCATCCAATTGGGTGGAAAAACTTTCACTGTTGATGTCGAGGTCGTCGATGCTCCCCTCAATTACAACTTGTTACTTGGAAGAAGTTGGTTCTATGCTATGATCGTCGTTGCTTCGTCAGTTTTTCGATGTGTACAATTTCCTCATCAAGGCAAAATAGTCACTGTCGATCAGTTAGATTTCTGCACACCTGATGCTCACGTTCCCGCTACCAACAATGTTCCATTCTTGGGAGATCATAAGATCATGTATGAAACAGTCGGTGTTGGCTTGTTGAAATACTCTAGCCTCATGGGTACCTTCCATACACCACTTCCACCCACTACACATCATATTTCCACTATCAATATGATTTTGACTATGGTTTACCAATCCTTGGAATCATTTGACCCCTGGATTGTACCCAGTCCATTGGAATTTGATGCACTTGGTGACACCATGCCACTTAGTCCAGCTGAAACCTCATACGTTGCCATCCAATCTGCCTCTCCCTCTTCAAATGACCAACATCCCTTGGCACCCAACACTTATTCGATGCCATCGTGGTTAAATTCCCTGTCATCTAAAATCGACTACATTTCCCAAAATTTTCCTTCCGATGAATATATAATGGAAATGCTTAGCCTCGATGATGTACCTTGGGATGATAGACATCATCGATCCTCTTTTCTTCCACCTCTCGAAGAAATTCAAGAAGACATACACTCTATCTTCCCTTTTGATGTTGTCGACTTTCCACAATCTCCCATCCTCACACAAGATACATTTTCTGAGGGGAATTTAGGAAAAATTTCATCTACGATCATTATTGATATTTTGATCAAGGAAGGTATTGTGGAAAACATTAACCTTGGAGCTAATTGTTCACCCGAGGAAGTGGTCTCTTACACCGCTTTGTTTAAATAATTTTGCGATGTCTTTGCCTAGAGATATGAAGAGATGCCCAACATTGATCCGTCGATCATTGTGCATGAGATTAAAACTTACCCACGTATTAAGCCCGTTCGATAGAAACTATGCCCGATCCATCCTAAGAAGACTGTGGCTATTGAGGCAAAGGTTGAAAATTTATTGAAATCTGGCTTCATTTATCCCATCCCCTTGATGGAATGGGTTTCCAATATCATTTTGATTACTAAGAAACATTGGACCATTCGTTTCTGTGTTGATTATAGGGATCTTAACAAGGCTTGTCCTAAAGACAACTACCCCACACCCATTATCGACCAGATTATTGATAATTGCGTTGGTAGCATAATTTTATCTTTTATGGATGGTTTCTCAGGATTTAACATAATTGACATCTTACCGGCTGATCAACATAAGACATCCTTCATCTACCTATGGAGAACTTTTGCCTATCGGAAGCTACCATTTGGCCTTAAAAATGATGGAGCTACATTCTAGCAAGCCATGTCTTACACTTTCCACGATATCAAACATATTGTGGAACCTTACCTCGATGAATTACCCGCCCACTCATCCAGTCGATCCGACCATCTTGGTCATATACGAGCTATTTTTCTTCGATGTCAGTTCTACCACATCCGTTTAAACCCACATAAGTGTATTTTCGCTGTCGAATCATGCCAACTCCTCAATTGTGTTGTCTCCAAGGATGGGATTTGGGTGGATCCCTTAAAGATTATAGCTATTCTAGCTTTACCCCCACCTACCAACCTACGAAAACTCCAAAGTTTGCAGGGTAAAGAAAACTTTCTTCGCTAATTTATTTGTAACTATGCTAATATCACTAAAGGATTCATGCGATTGTTGCAGAAAGACACCCCTTTCATCTGGGATGACACTGCTCAACTATCGTTCGATGCTCTTAAGCATGCCCTGATGCACTCTCCTTTGTTGCATCCTCCAGACTATATGAAGGATTATATCCTTTACTTAGCAGCCTTTACTTCCACTATCACCATGGTGTTAGTTCAAGAGGAATATTCCAGTGAAGAACATGTGATTTATTATTTGAGTAAAAGTCTATCTGGACCAGAACTCCGTTATTCACATATTGAGAAGTTAGCTCTGAAAACCATCGTCGTTCTCTAGAGGTTTCATCACTACATTTTGTTACACACCACCATGGTTATAACAGACTCAAACCCCATGTATCACATTCTTACGCGTCAAGTGCTTGGGGGAAAATACTCTAAATGGATCATAATCCTTCAAGATTTCAATCATGAATTTGCTAAGTCCAAATCCAAAAAGTCTTTGGTATTCACAGAACTCATTTGTGATTTTCCCCGTGCTGATGAAGATACTGAGCCTAGATATTCTCTTCCCGATGAATCTCTATTCCTCATTAGCATTTCTGATCCCTGGTATGGAGACACCATTCTCTATCTCTAGACACAACATTTTCAACCCGATATCTCTCGTTAAGAACATCGTTGTATCCGCCACCACTCTCATCATTACCTCATTATTGGCGTCACTTTATATCTTCATAGCATTGATACCATCCTACGACGATGTCTGACTCACGAAGAGTATGAACGCATCCTCAATGATTGTCACCTTGGAGCCTGTGGCAGTCACCTTTCTGGGATGGCTACAGCCCATAAAAATTTACGTGCCGGATACTTTTGGCCTTCCATCTTCAAGGATTGTATGGAGGTCATCAAAAGGTGCCCACCCTACCAAGTTTTTCAAAACAAGGCACGCACCCACCCTGCTCCGCTACATATGGTTATTGCCATTAGCCCATTTCCCAAATGGGGCATCAATTTCATGCAGTGTAAGCCTACCTCAACCGGGGGGCACGATTATATAATCATCACCATCGATTACTTTACAAAATGGGTTGAGGCTATGCCTACCTTTATGAATGATGGTTTTACTACAACACTTTTCTTTTTTAATCACATCATCACTCACTTTGGTGTTCCATAGGCCATTGTCATTGATCATGGTTCCCATTTTCAAAATCAGATGATGAGTGAGTTGCATACCAAGTTGGGTTTTCACCATGAGAACTCATCCCCATATTATCCTCAAGCTAACAGACAAGTTGAAGCCATCAACAAGGTCCTCAAAACTATGATCCAATGGATGGTAGGGGTGAACAAGACGTCTTGGCATTTACAACTCTTCTCTGCTCTCTGGGCTTATCGGACCTCAATAAAAACTGCTACTGGATTCACTCATTTCCAGTTAGTATATGGCATTGAGGTTGTTTTACCGATCAAGTGTGAAATTCCTTCGCTAAAACTTAAAGTAGAACTCTTGCCCCACACTTCTGCTAAAGAAGAACATTTCTTACATTTGAATAGGTTGGATGAAACACGTCATGATGTTGCTCTCATCAATGAGACGTATAAAAAATGAATCAAAAATCAATATGACAAGTCTGTCCATCCTCACACTTTTACAGAAGGAGACCCAATCCTCGTTTATGACCAAGCTCATGACAAGTTAGGAACAGGGAAGTTAGAACCTCTATGGCATGGTCCCTACATCATGAAACGCATTCTGCATAGAGGCACCTATGAACTAGTTTACCACGATGGAATTTCCCTGGGTGAGCCCCGAAACGGGCTTTACCTGAAGAAGTACTATGCCTAGGACATCTAGCATACGTGATTTGTACACTATTGTATTTTTATTTTTGGTGTGTCTTTTTCTCTTGCGTGCATGATTTTTTCCTTAGCCACTTATATTGTGTCTTGTGTTTGCATGCGTAGATGACATCCTCCTTTCCCATCTTTGTCGAGTTTGTAGATGGCGCTAGTCAACACACTCAGAACATTGCTTCTGTAGCTTGGGTCATTTACCACTCTGACGAGTTGGTGAGTTCAAGAGGTATTTTCTTAGGGTCGGTAACTAATAACATGGCAAAATATCACGTTGTCATCGGAATTTTAACTGAAGCCTCTTCCCTAGGTGTTTCTCGTATGATCATCAACTTGGAATCTTAACTCATAGTTTGTCAACTCAATCGAACCTACGTTATTCACAATCCTATCCTACTAAGTATTCATCTATGAGTTCGTTTTCTTGAAAGAATGTTTGATCTTATCGAATACATACACATACCAAGAGAACTCAACACGATTTCGGATTCGTTAGCTAATTACATCATGGATAGGTATCTCACACATAGATGAGTTTTCATAAAGGAAATAAATCAAACCATATATCATCATGTAAATTAAAATACATCACATATAAGACATCATTACAAGGAAATCATTTGGCACTGTAAAAAATCAGAAATGTATATATATACGGCGTGACTGAAAATGTTTGATTACATCAAAAAATGGTACATAGATAGGCAAAATGTGGGTCACACCCATGAACATCATCATACAAACTATACAATCTCCAGTAAGAATCCTAATCTTCCTGCATTACATTATGGTCCGAGTAACATATCACTTCACGGGCTACTCACCTCAGTAGAGAGTTAAGACTCTCAAACACCCCCACAGTGTGTCTCTGTAGATGTAGCGGCACTTCCCGCCTCCTGAGAGGAGGGATACTTGTCATGAGGCCTTGGAGGTTTCTTTCAACCTCCTGGAGTCCTCCTGCTACTACCCCCTGATAAACTACAATTTGATCATCTCTGCAATGCCCTGATTCCAGCATATATGTTCAACATGTTTCTCCCCCATCTGCACGATGAAATGATACATCTGTTAGACACTCTTCTATGTACCCCCCCAAAAAAGAAATTAACTTTTTTAAAATAAAATAAAAAACACTTGACGAGATTAGTTTTGGTTTCTCACCTGACGCATCCCAATCCTCTCCTACTAGAAGAACCAAGTCCATTCTTCCCTATAAATTCACTCTGGCATATGGAAAGTCTTTTATCACGATCAATTGGCATCTCAACCAAGCGAAGAAATCACTAGTGAATTTAAACTCTGAATCTGAGCCTAGTATCAGAGACAAGCTAGTCCACCGCTCCATACGTGGTTCTCCCACTGGTCGCACTACTAACGCAATCTGAGTTTGCATCTGGGAAATGCATTCTAAGAAGAATGAAACCAAGAATGAACCATATTTGAACTGCTTCTGCTGCCCTCCTCTGCATCTCATGAATTTTTCCTTCACATTATGAAGGAATCTTGCACTCTAGCTGAACAGTGTTGGCTCTAAACACTATAAACCATAGGCCACCTATGATCTTGAGACTAGGTGAGCACTGGTACTTCCTGCTATACTTGTAATGGAAAACAAGATGGATCGAAGAGATAGGTCTCTAATGTCTTTGATTGCAATCCTGCCTCCCACTAGTCTCGCTCCCGAGACACAATGGTTTTCCAGGTACTCATCCACAGGAGCAAGAAGTTCCCTCTACCCAAATAAAGCTATGGGATCCCCTCTTTTTGAAAGACCGGTTATGAAATACACATCTTCCAACTCAATGGTAAGAAGCTGTGTTTCCATCTAGAATCCTTGCTCTACAACGTTCTATAGCCAGATCATATATTCAAGAAGAAGAATCTCCTTCTTCATTTTTTTCATTTTGAAGAATTTGAGGAGACCGCAATTCCTCAATGTAGCTCTCAGTCGGGGAATTTTCAAAGAAACCACATCATCAAGCTCATTTTCTCTTTCTTTCCACTCAAGAATGTTTCTGAAATCACCTGCAATTATCAATAAAATCCATTAAATCACGATTTTGGCGAATTTTTGGCAATTTGAAAACTTTAAAAAATGATTGTTTTCTCTTTTGAGAAACCAAAATCCTCTTTACATGATCATCAAGGCACCAACGCACCCTCACACTGACCATTAAGGCATCTTAAAACTCAAAATGCCCCCTTTCACGATTTGAGGGCACGTTGATTGTTTTTGGGAAAATGTTTTGGGTTTTTTTGGGTAGCGCCCTCTAAACTACATCACTAGAGAACCAACGCACCCTTTACCAACCCACAAGGGCATTTTTCAATTCATGAAATTCTCCCCCACTACTCTTAGAGGAGCGTTAAGCCTTTTGGGTGCATGGGCCGACCCAGGGCATCATTTTTTATGACCAGATATCACCTCAAAACAAGATGTGAATCATGCAAATGAAAGAGAGGAAGAAGAGAACTAACCTGGTCCAAACGAAGAGGAAAATAATTAATTGTAGCTCCGACACCGAACAATACAAGATTCAACTCCAAAGCACAAATTCTCCACTGCTACAAATCTTTGCACAAATGAAGTGGTAAATGACATTTTTACCCCTTTTTTTTGCTATTATACATTTCATTTTTGCATAAGATATAGTTATGTTTGGGTTTTTAAGAAATATTTGGAGGCCTTATTAATCCCCTAGAATGCAGTTTTGCAATTATTTGCAGGTTTTGAAGTGGGTTTGTTCGTTTAATCTTGTCACATTCATGAGCATAGTCTTCATTCGTTCTTAAGCTCAAACACATAAGAACGCATTGGGTAAACTTTTATCTCTTTTTTGGACCCACATGGATATACAAAAAAGGAACCCTCTGGAGTCATCTTTAAGCTCTTTCCAGACTCTCTAAACATGGAAAGATTGTTGAGTGATCTTTCTTCATTTCCCACTCGTTAAAAGGTTTGAAAGGGCCTTTTTCGAGTGATAATTTATCTCTTTTTCGGCCTCGCAAGACTAATATTACGAAAAAGGACCACATTGGAGTCGTCTTTAAGTCATTTTCAGACTCTCTAAATATTAAAAAACAACCAAGTTTACCTTCTTTGGACTTGTTAAACCATCATACATTGAAGGGCCCATATGGGACTGAACCCTTACTTCTTCCAGTTTGTTAAACAAAGGAAGAGGAACTTACTGAAGGTGAGTTATATCAAGCATGTGTTACCCTCCTTGATCTTGTTAAATCAAAAAGATGTACTCGTCTATCTGGATGGGGGAAAAATTGAAAGAAGCAAGACGAGTAGTTTTTTGAGAACTTCATTAGTACACTTACAGTCGCCCTTGAACACGACATTTTATCTTTGAACGCATTTCAATCCGCTGAACCTTTGCACTGAACCAATCCTTTGAGGTTCCTTACTCCTTTGGGTCACCCGACGTAAGTCACAATATCCATTGCATTTCATGTCAAGTTTTTGTTGTTATGCCTCAGTGATCAAGGGAAGCATCTGCCTCGAGAGTCAACCATCACAAATATCCTATTTCAATACCTGTGTTAGTCCATGTTCACTTGATCCACCAATTACATCTCAGTGTCAGTTTCATGTCATTGATGGGTGATACATCAAGGCCCTCCTTCGACGAGTCTATTCATGTCAACTTCAACACATTATCTAGGAGCTAGACTTAAAAACTAGTGAGTAGTTTGGGACCTGCATGCGTCAATGGTAGGCCTCCTCACGTCTGATAGTAGGTTTACATCATTGACCTCTGATCAGATGATTTTACAGATGTTCAACTTCATCTCATCCATTCACATTCGTTGGAATGTACTAGAGTACCTTGGGAATCATTAACATCAATGGTGATCTCCCTCGTGTTTGTTAACATTTTACCTCATTGACCGATAATCAAGTGGTTTCTGCCATGTTCGACATCAGGACATCTATTCACATGGTTAGATTCATACTACATCGAGATTGTTAAGAATACCCTAGGTTGATTAATCACTATGATATATACTTTTCCCAGGTTGCGACGAAGTTTCTTTGAACATTGACACATATATTGTAACATAGATCCAATTTATATTGGTTGTGGCTATGTCTTGTCGTCTCATAGATCCACTGTGTATTCTTCGTGGCTACGATCATTTTAGGTCATAGGAGTATAGATCCACATTGTATCTTCAGTGGATGTACATTTTTGTGAATATAATTATGGATCTGCAGTGTATTTTATGGCGGCCATACCTGAAAAAGTCTTTATCACTCAAGCATAGGTATGCCTGCCTTGGGTTGAAACATGTCATAATATTTGTCAATTGAAAAGGAGTACAAACCTTTTTCCACTCAAAAATCAATTTTGGAAGGGAGTGCTCCCCTACATACTGTCAGGGAGTGCTGATGCTATGTACCCTCTTCTAGGGGAGAGTTCCAACGCTCTGTGCCCCTTTTGAGGGAGCGCTGGCACTTTTTGGGTGAAATTTGGTTTGTTGGAGGAAATCAGGGAAGAATCCCCTCAATATCTGAAGGTGGTTGGATTTGAATCTGAGGTCAAGGCATGATCTTAGGGAGATCCACAACTGAAGGAGTGGAATCCTCAACTTATCCCAAATATCTCTCAAGTGGTTAGGCCTCTCCAAGCCTATATAAAGAGGCCTCTTCATGGTGAAAAAGGGGGATGAAGATTGATAATTACACCAAAATTATGATCTCATAAGTGAGATGCCATTGAAGCATAATCATTGTATATTACTTGAGCAAAGGGGTTGGAAAATGAGAGATGGAAGAAGCTTCTACACCTTCATTAGAGGATTGTAAGTACTCTTCATTTGTTCTCATTAATATACATAAATCCTTGGGTTGTTTCTTTCAAGTTTATGTTTGTTCCACATGAACTTGTCTTCAGTAGATGGATCTGTATTTGAGCTAATATCAATAGAATAGGAAGCTCATTGTATCTTTGTTTGTTCTACATGACCTATCGAGGAGCTCAAGATTGAAGCTCAACTTGGACTTTGCAAGGACAAACGTCATTAACAAGGTACACATATTTTTTCTTCCTCTTCGTATATTAGCTTAATTAGATCTAAAAGGATGTTAGTGACCAATGATAGCACGCTTTCTATCTTGCTTTTAGGGGTCTAGATACCAAGAGGGAATCCGCTTGTCTATAGGAGGATTCACCTATAACAAAGACCAAGGTGCCCACAATATCCAAACACAAGGGCTTTGCAAGTTGACCCCTTATGCCAAATTTGCACTATGCCTCACTGAGCTAAACCCTAGTTCTATANTTTGGGACCTGCATGCCTCAATGGCAGGCCTCCTCACGTCCGACAGTAGGTTTACATCATTGACCTCTGATCGGATGATTTTATGGATGTTCAACTTCATCTCATCCATTCACATTCGTTGGAATGTACTAGAGTACCTTGGGAATCATTGACATCAATGGTGATCTCCCTCGTGTTTGTTAACATTTTACCTCATTGACCGGTAATCAAGTGATTTCTGCCATGTTTAACATCAGGACATCTATTCACATGGTTAGATTCATACTACATCGAGATTGGTAAGAATACCCTAGGTCGAGTCATCACTCTGATATATATTTTTCCCAGGTTGCGACGAAGTTTCTTTGAACATTGACACATATACTGTAACATAAATCCAATTTATATTGGTTGTGGCTATGTCTTGTCGTCTCATAGATCCACTGTGTATTCTTCGTGGCTACGATCATTTTAGGTCATAGGATTATAGATCCACATTGTATCTTCAGTGGCTA
This sequence comes from Picea mariana, assembly GCA_032191745.1. Lineage (NCBI taxonomy): Eukaryota > Viridiplantae > Streptophyta > Pinopsida > Pinales > Pinaceae > Picea > Picea mariana. The sequence continues at coordinate 25,790 of JASDQU010304359.1, forward strand.
TACATTTTTGTGAATATAATTATGGATCTGTACTGTATTTTATGGCGGCCATACATGAAAAAGTCTTTATCACTCAAGCATAGGTATGCCTACCTTGGGTTGAAACATGTCATAATATTTGTCAATTGAAAAGGAGTACAAGCCTTTTTACACTAAAAAATCCACTCAAAAATCAATTTTGGAAGGGAGTGCTCCCCTACATACTGTTAGGGAGTGCTGATGCTATGTACCCTCTTCTAGGAGAGAGTTCCAACGCTCTGTGCCCCTTTTGAGGGAGCGCTAGCCCTTTTTGGGTGAAATTTGGTTTGTTGGAGGAAATCAGGGAAGAATCCCCTCAATATCTGAAGGTGGTTGGATTTGAATCTGAGGTCAAGGAATGATCTTAGGGAGATCCACAACTGAAGGAGTGAAATCCTCAACTTATCCCAAAGATCTCTCAAGTGGTTAGGCCTCTCCAAGCCTATACAAAGAGGCCTCTTCATGATGAAAAAGGGGGATGGAGATTGATAATTACACCAAACGTATGATCTCATAAGTGAGATGTCATTGAAGCATAATCATTGTATATTACTTGAGCAAAGGGGTTGGAAAATGAGAGATGGAAGAAGCTTCTACACCATCATTAGAGGATTGTAAGTACTCTTCATTTGTTCTCATTAATATACATAAATCCTTGGGTTGTTTCTTTCCAGTTTATGTTTGTTCCACATGAACTTGTCTTCAGTAGATGGATCTGTATTTGAGCTAATATCAGTAGAATAGGAAGCTCTTTGTATCTTTGTTTGTTCTACATGACCTATCGAGGAGCTCAATATTGAAGCTCAACTTGGGATTTGCAAGGAAAAACATCATTAACAAGGTACACATATTTTTTCTTCCTCTTCGTATATTAGCTTAATTAGATCTAAAAGGATGTTAGTGACCAATGATAGCACCTTTTCTGTCTTGCTTTTAGGGGTCTAGATACCAAGAGGGAATCTGCTTGTCTACAGGAGGATTCACCTGTAACAAAGACCAAGGTGCCCATAATCTCCATACACAAGGGCTTTGCAAGTTGACCCCCTATGTCAAATTTGCACTATGCCTCACTGAGCTAAACCCTAGTTCTATATATCCTCTAACAAACACTTTTTTGGGCAATGGAATCAGAGGAGAGGTGTCCCCTTAGCTAGAATCTTGTGCCAGGAGTCCAACAAAACTAGCGTTTCGTCGATCCAATGCACAGTTTTGGTGCTATGGAGAGTTGCAACTCACCTCCTGAAATCATCCAAGGACACAATGACAATTTGGTCCTGGGGCACAAAATCACAACCGAGCGATGTAATTGAGTTATGTAAGATCTTCGTTAGAGTCCTATATTTCATAGTATCAAATGGTGATTGGGTATTTTCTTTCAATGATTTCATATTGTAAATAAAATTGCATTCTGAAAATGATTTCCAAAAAAAAAAGAGATAAAAAATAATGAAAATGAAAAGAGGGTATAAAAGAAAAGAAAAGAAAAGAAAAAGGAAAAGGAAAAAAAATTAGAATGTAAAAGGTTAGAAAGAAAAATATTTGGCTTATGTTTCATGTCGCATGTTTTTAA
>JASDQU010304360.1:0-11757 GCA_032191745.1 Picea mariana
GAAGTGATACTTCAAGAAAAAAAAAAAGGCAATGCAAAGAATGCAAAAAAAAAATTGACAAAGTTATCAAGGATAAAAGCAACAAAATTTATCGTTTAAAAGATCATAGTAAAAAACTACTTACACAGATCAAGAAGTCAAAGGTTCAAAAACAATGTGTTCAGAAGCTGGAACAAAAGAATCAAGAACACGAGAAGAACCTATCAGAAAAAAAATGAAGAAAATTCTCATTTGAAAAACCTCAATCACGAGCTACTAGAACAAATCAGAAAATTAAAAGAAGAGAAACTTGAAAATCCAAACATTAAAGCTCAAGAAGATGCCAATCTAGTTGAAGAAAAAACATATAAAGATGCTAGAGTAAAAACGATGGAAGATCCAGGTAAAATTACTAATCAAAATTGAGCCATTATCAAGGCAACATCTTCGCATGAAGAAAATCATATATCAAAGTCAAAAGAAGAAAATGCTACAAGTATAATAAGGGAAAATCATGTTATGAGAAGTCCCTCTCGACATTCAAATCATAAGAGTAGATATATTAAGCAGTTAGAATATCAATATTATCCAAAATGAGAACCTTATAAACAACCAGTTTCGCAGAAGATCGAACTAGGGTGGGTAGACTCTTTCACAATTCGACAGTTCTATTCAACTCTTCGTCACTCATATCATCTAGTATCATCAATTTTAACAACACCAAAAACATAGAGTCATGTGAAGACATTGCAAGCCAGAACGAAGAAGTAAGCCTCTCCATAAACATGCTTTGAGGACAAATCATTTCTAAGGGGAAGGCAATGTAACAAACATAAATATATATAGTATGTAAATATAAATAACTAATAAGTAATAATTAATTATGAAGAGACATGACATATGAAAGGTCATGTCTCTTATAAAAGGGCACCCCTGTGCGGGATATATATACAAGCCCTCATTCCTCATTTGTAATATCATATCTTATTCATTCATATACAATTATTATTAAATATATTTACTATCCTTAAATGGATTATTGTGTACTGTCCTATTTATACTGGATATTTGCATAGTGAACCAACTTGGTTCATCACATCATGTGGATGAGGATATTTGGTTGAAGTTGGATAATGAATCATTGATTTGGGAAATTGTGTTAGTTTCCTTGTTTCACCTTGGTGGTTAGCTTGTGTGCCCCTGTGTTGTCATCACCCACGGAATACTACTAGGGGAAATGTTTTTTATTAAGCGAAATTTCACCAATTTGGCTAAATTTGATTTTTTCTGGAGAAATTTAGGCTAAGATTTTTCATATTTTTATTAAAAATAAAAAAGTTGTATCCTAATTTATGATTACAGTTATGAATACACTTATATTTTTTTCCTAAATATAAACATTTTCCATGAACATATAATAATTTTTCTTAATATTTTAGCCAAATCAATGATTATGCATCACATTTTTTTCGGAATATTCCCTACATATGGTGTGTAGAATGTTTTCCATCTATTTCTAAAGATATTTTCCATTGCATTTTATTTTTGTTGTTAGTTGACTCACTAGTGTTGTTGCCAAATTTTAAAGGTAGACAATGGGTCATGGTCCATCCTCTCATGAGAAGAGGGGATGGAGGCCCATAGGTTGTTTTGCAGCTACTAATAAAAGAATAAGAAAGTAATTCTAAAGAAAGAAAGGACATAATGGGGTCATTTGCAACAAGCTTTACATCACACTCAATTGCATGCTTAAAGGGCCTCCTTCACCTCAATTATATATGAGAGAGTGAGAGGATAAAAATTCTTATGATCCATGTGGGATAAATTGTTATAAGTTTATAAAATTTCATAGGCATGTAAAAAACTAGGACTTCTCAAGCCGTTACCCATCCTAATACTACTCTATCCTGAGCACGCTTAATTGTAAGTTCTAATGGGATCTATTGCATTAATTCTATGTTGTAGGCATGTACATAAGACCACTAGGAAATCATTACATGATGTCTGTAAGTAAAAAATGAAGATGGATTTACATTCCATTCCCCATCAAAAGGGTGAATATCATGGTTTATCAAAACCATAGACTTGAAATGTTGATTCAGTGGAAAAGGTGGATGGCCACCGAGATCCACCTGGATCATTCCTCCCTCCTTATGAAGCAATGGTCCCCATTGCATCAAGTTCCCTCGAGAGATGGGGAAAATTTTGTTGAATATAAACCTTGGTGAGTTTCTTTCCTTGTTCAAGTAGGCGTCATGCTTGTACTTTTCCTGTGGAACAATGTCATGAACTTGTTCAAGTTGTTGGATCCATTCAACAGATCTAGTTGCAGGATCTGCCTTGGTATGATTGTGGGAGGACTCTTTCGGTGAACATGCAACAATAAGAGCTATATCAATGGGGGATAATGGTTGGAACCCCAAGCACGCCTGAAAATGGTCGTGGAAAATAGAGTTATGTTGAACATATGGAAGGATCTCATTCTCTATGTGCTCCTCTACAATATTGTCGACCTGCTTTTGTTGGATAGAAATGTCTCGGGCTAAGGTTGTAGTGGTCACAGTGACCTTCTATTCATCGTCTGACTGGATTATGAAGAGGGAAAAATTTATGGTCTGATATATTACTTTGCGGCATTTTTTTTCCAATATCAATGAAGTGGTAGTAGTCGGAGCTACCTATGGTACCCTATAGAGTTGACCTCCCATATTAAGAATGGCACTGTGGGGACGAGACCCATAAATAACATGACGTTTCCACATATATGGTTGTCCTAAAATAACATCACAAACTTCAAGTTGGACAACATCACACAGTACCTCATCCTTGAAGGGCTTGATTCCATAGGATAGGTGACACTGTTGGCTGACATGGATGTCTCTTCCCTGGCTCAACCATCCAATGGTGTATGGTTGGGGGTGTGTCATCATTGGCAACTTCAATATATTCACAACCTTGGTTGATATCAGGTTCTTCTAAATCCTGATGTCAATAATGAAATGTTGGTGTCCCCTTTATCAACATATGCAAGTGGAAGAGGCGCTCCCCCTCCTCAAGCTCCTCTCATTCTTCTGGTTGTATTGTTGTGGTCGTGATGGTAGCAGTGAGTTTTGTATAGATGATTCATTTCCCTTTATTGTGCTCTGAATCAAAGTCTGAATTAGGTTCTAATTCTTTTTCTTTGATCTCGACCACCAATGACTGTTTCGGGCAACATTCATCGATGTTGTGACAGGGGATTTTGTGGAACTCACACCACTTTTTGGTGTCTTTCTTAAAATTCTTGTTACCCTTCTTTGCTTGTGTCTTGGACTGGACCTCTTGAGTTTGGAATTCCTTGTTGATATGTCCTTTGTTCTATGAGTTAGGGTTTCCTTTCCCATGCTTCTGTGGTGGCATATTTTCAAACCCGAACTCTTGCTTACTCTGTTGCTTGAATTTCTGCTCAAATTTGACTACATATCGATAAGAAGCACCCAGTGAAGAGATGTCCAAGAAATTCATATATATTTGGATGTACATGTGAATACTACTGCGGTACTTCAAGACCAAGTTCTGCTCAGATTCTTTGATACAAAACTTTAAGCACAAAGTATGAAAGATGCTATTGTACTCTCGCACCATATGGTCTCTTTTATGATGCAGAGTCATCCATTTCATGTACTGGTCATCATAGTTTCCAACAGGGTAGAACTCCTCCTTTTGGGAATCTATAAAGGTCTCCCAAGTGGAATCTCTTCTGAATGGTGTAGATTCACTCACGACATACCTTTCCCTGTAACCTTCCCACCAAGATCTGACACCCGAACTCTTGCTTACTCTGTTGCTTGAATTTCTGCTCAAATTTGACTACATATCGATAAGAAGCACCCAGTGAAGAGATGTCCAAGAAATTCATATATATTTGGATGTACATGTGAATACTACTGCGGTACTTCAAGACCAAGTTCTGCTCAGATTCTTTGATACAAAACTTTAAGCACAAAGTATGAAAGATGCTATTGTACTCTCGCACCATATGGTCTCTTTTATGATGCAGAGTCATCCATTTCATGTACTGGTCATCATAGTTTCCAACAGGGTAGAACTCCTCCTTTTGGGAATCTATAAAGGTCTCCCAAGTGGAATCTCTTCTGAATGGTGTAGATTCACTCACGACATACCTTTCCCTGTAACCTTCCCACCAAGATCTGACATGGGGAAGGGATTTAAGGAGCGCGAAGGTGATCTTTTCATTGTAGGAAAATTTTTGGACAGAGTAATAACCTTCTAGAAGATTCAACCATTTTTCTAGGCCATCTACATTTATCTGGCCTTCAAATAAGGGGATATCAAAATTGACTTGTACCTTGAAGGGTGTTGCACCTATGAAATTGCTACTTTTCAAAGATGCCTCGACCACCGCCATCGACAACCTCTGAAGGATCTGAGAAAATATTTTCATCATCTATTTCATCTGTCGCATGAGGGCTTCCTCAAGCAAGGTCTTGAAAGGATCTCTTGTTCTATCATATCCATTTTCTTCTGCCATGGGAGTTTTCTTGAGCTAGCGAGAGCGGTTGTTCTCAAGTGAAACTAGCTTAAGACCCAAATTTGTATACCCTAACCTCATCGGGGACCTACTCTGAGAAATGACAAGGAGTAGACTGCTCTGATACCATTAATCCATATTATTTTGAGAATGACATGAAGACATAAATATAGTAAAGGTATAACAAGAAAATGCACAAAGATATTGTAAGAAACACAAAAAGTATAGTGAAACACAACTTCTATTAATGAATAAGAGATAAAAACAATTTAGAACACAAACTGGTAAAATGGGGTAGATTATCTCTAAAAATAAAGAGATGTTGGCTACGCTTCATTCGCACCAAGATTTACATCACACTCCATTGCATGATTAAAGGGACTCCACCTCAATTATATATGAGAGAGTGAGAGGAAAACAATTCCCATGATGCATGTGGGATAAATTGTTTTAAGTTTATAAAATGTTGTCGACATGTCAAAAAATAGGACTTCCCAGGAGGTCACCCATCCCATTACAACTCTAGCATGAGTGTGCTTAACTACATAGTTCTAATGGGATCCACTGCATTAATGCTATCTTGTAGGCATGTACATCAAACCACTAGGAAATCATTACACAATGTCTATAAGTAACAAATGGGGATGGAATTACATTCCATTCCCCATCAAAATGGTGAATATCATGGTTTATCAAAACCATATGCTTGAAATGTTGATTCAGTGGAAAAGGTGGATGGCCACCTAAATCCACCTGGATCAATGATAGAAAAAAAAGACTAATAAAATCCAGTCCAAACTTCAACTCTACTCTTTCAGTGCCCGCCTTTGTCCCAAATAGCAATGCTACAACTTGAAACCTTATAAAGGGGACTTGCAAATATTATAAAGTGGACTAGAAATATGGATGATAAATGGGTTTGGGAAAAATAGCACGTAAATATGGGGTAACTCAAGAGAAAGAAAACCCTCCACAAAGGCACTCATAGAAATGGATTAAATGACACCATGAGCCATGAAGTAATCCCTAAAACCATACTACTATCACACTTACTCTTGAAGGGTTTTTACTTTCCCTTGTCACTCTCGGGACCAATCCCTCTATCAGGGTTATTTTATTTCCTTTCTAGGTGGCACACCTAATAGGGTTGGATGAAGGCCCTCCCATACTTAAACTTGGAAACTCACATGGGGTGCTAAGATGGTGTGATGCTTGAAGGGGATACTGAGGTGAATTTTCTTATGTGACTTATATGTTAAGTTACATATTTCTTTGCATGTTTTAAGGACTAATGTTTCTTATGAACTTTGCCTAACCATGTTTTATTCTTTGATTTTTTTTAATGGACCTAACATGGTACTTTGAGGGATGTCATGGGCTTGTCCCCAAGAAATTTTTCCCTTTTGCAGAGCTTTGGCACATGTAATGGAAAATAGTGGGTCATCGAGTGACTCACCACCCTTAGATATTGGCTCTCGCATCCTCAGAACCCTGGATGATGGACATATGGGCTTGGTTTGATCAGATCTAGTCATAATGGCACACAGGTGGGTTAGAGATCCAACATGATGGGAAGAGTACCCCAGGGCCTATTTACCCATGGGATGGAGGATGTTGCAATAGTAGTGACTTAGACATCATTTATATATGATATGTATCCCTCCTCTCCTTGGACATAACACCTACAGGCCCTTGATATCACCCTCTTGACTTTGATGTCACCTTCTAGGGTTTGATGTTGTTATGGTTTGATGGATGGATGGGTACTGAATTTGATTTGGCATGAAATTGGATGAGGAGATACCTGATTTGAAATTTATTCACCTTTGAGTATGCCACGTGGCCTTTGGAGGATCTACCTTAGCCTTTAAAGGCTTTTTGTCACCTTACTTAGCCTTGGCGTATCACATGCGTGGGATATTTTGATGTATTTTTCATTTATTACACATTGTAAAGGTTAAATAAAGGGGTCAACCCCACTTGAATTGTGAATTTGTTATGTTATGTGGAAAAAGTGAGACACTAGGCCTCATATAAGAAGGCTAGCCTCACTTTCATTTTTATCATCATCTTTCACTCACCTTTCTAGGTAACACATATGATTTTTTCGCCCTTTATGGGTAACTAGCTCTTTTCTATCATGCACTTGGCTTGGAAAGGTCTCTTGTGGATGGATTTTCTGACTTTGGATGTATATTTCTTTAATTAGGGTTACAATCTCTTGGTTTCTTGGATGAAGTAAATTTCTACAATTCGTGTTCATGCTATTAATGTTTATGGTGAAATTGTTATTTTATTGCAAGAAGTATTGTTTGGTGAAACCCTAAGATAGGAACATAAGTGATTCTTCCTATCACAAGGTTACATTTGTCTAGAACTGGTTAATTTTCCTTGCTATGGTTATAACCTTATATCCCTAAAGTGCTAACACTTTAGAATTTTAACCCTAGACCTTTTATCTTTGACCTAGTTGAAGATACAGGAAAGGAGGAACAACTTCTAGGGCCCAAAAGTGTGTGCACCCTAGAAGTATTATCCTCAATATCTAGGACATAAGGCCAAAATTTTCTTTCACCTTAGGGTTTAGATCCTACCTCTTGGTTTCGAGTAGATTAACCTTCAAGCCTGGTTGCATTTGAAAAGAGTCCATAACCCTTAAAGGAACTAGTCTTAAATAATTCTCATGGTGAATTGATTGATGAACTCACTCTCTCAAAACTCTCAAGCATCCTACTAATTGTACTAACACTAACATTTGAAAACTCACTAAATAACTTGTTGTTTTTATAAATATTTTTCTATAGCCATCTAAATCACTTTAATTTGTTGCATACACTAACCAATCGATGGCTTAACTCACTCAGAAATTGCCTTCAACAATTGGATAATGTTCTATTGGATGTATGCTTAAATTTCATGGTCAATTGTGGTGTTTTTGAGGATTTATTATTGTTGTTGTTACAAATTACTTATTTTTGTTATAAGACTAGTTATTCCTACAAATTTGCAACAGCGATAGCAATCTAAGTTGTATTGTATCTAAAAGAGGTCATTATTGCATACTTTAGCTAAGAATTTGTTATATATATGTTGCAAAGTGTTCTTGTTTTGGGAAAGTATCAAATCATATTCAAACCTTTTCCTTTCCTTGACCTAGACCAATCATCCAGTGATCAAGAGAGGGGGCAATAGGCTTGGCTACTAAACTTGTTATTTGATCCCTTGAGGCCACCAGAGAATCCTCCCTTGTGTTGGACCTCCTCCATCACTAAAACGAGGGAAGTCCCTACTTAGGTGATAGTGGTAGGTTCTTCCATATTTACACAATATTTGGGGATCTTGTGGATGGATTTGCATAAGAAAAAATCTTGTGATAACATTTTGACGTCATTGTTGGGGAGTATTTTTTCATTCTCTTCAACAATATATCTTTGGTAAAATTTCTCTCAAAGCCCTTGTCTTACAAGTTTACCTAGTGACTCCATTGAGGGTCGTTCCCTCTCCTTCATTTGATGATCTTAGGGGGATCATCTGTCGACTCCATTGATATGTTCCAAGGTGTCATCCTGCTCTCAAATTTTTGACATTGCATATTTTCAAGTGATAGAATCATGGTCCCCTGGGATCAAATGTATCCTTCTATTGATTTTGAAATTTTTTAGGGATACCCAAATGAGTTTGATATAAGGTGGTCCGAGAAATGTCCAGAATTCAAAGTGTTTCATGTTACTCACATTGTAGAGTTCTTGAAGCACATACAAAAGGTAGGAGAAGGAGACGACTTGTATTTACAAGTAAATTTGTTTATACTTTCCTTTCCATTTGGAATACAAGACTGGATCAATAGTTCTTTCAAACCAAAAGGTATATCCTCTCTCGAAGATCTCTCAACAGGTTTATTGAGTTTTCGAAACCACAATGTCAGACATATGAAGGAATTCTTTGAGAGCTCGCTACAACCCTTAAAAAGGGAGGTTTTTTCTAAAACCTTATTATAAGAGACATTAGAAAATCACACCATGCCCAAGGGGAAGAATCTCTTGCAAATGAAGATTTTATTAACAAAGAACTTCCATGCCTTGAGCATTTCTTGGATGAAAGTCTTGAAGATAACACATCCCTGAGGAAAGAAGTTGAGGAAGAAGTATATGAAGAGGGACACCAACCCCTTGAAGAGGAGCAATAATTACCTCATGGTTCTATTAAAGATAATGAATACTTGATTAAAGAACGATAACATGAGGAGGTAAATCATGAGGAAGATTACCAATAAGAACATGAGTTGCCTCGTGAATATGTCGAATAATAACACTTTGATGAAACACACCTTATTGAAGACCTAATCCATGAAGAGGCTCCTCATGAAGACGAAGCACATGTATTTTCTCCTCTATTCAATGGATTCATCCAAGCTTCCATTCCTCCTACACATGAAGAAAATACTGTGGTAAGTTACACTCCTTTTCAATGTTATTGCATTTCATGATAGGGAAAGTTAAAATGTGCTAGGGGAACCCTTGGATGCATTGGACCCTTCATGTTATACTAAAGGTGATGATGTGATTGATAGTATTGATGTGTTTATACATGTTGGGAGACATAAATGGGATGTGATTTTTCTTGATGGAGATCCCATTTATGACATTGAAGGTCATTTTCAATTATTGCCTTTATAAAAACCATATGTGTTTGCTACTGATTCAGAAGCTTGGAAACATGAAGATGACATGATTACATATTTATTTCAACTTACTAGGGATGAATTATTACAACACTCTCAAGATGATTTATGATCGTATCCCGGAGGATTTGATACATATTATTTTGAGGACTTGGATTTATTCTACAAAGAAGAGTTTCAACCACTCATGTTCTCTAACCTTGATGAGGGTAAGGACATGATCGACCTAGAGAAGAATTTTTTATGAGTTCCCAACTTTTTCCTTTTTCACCTTTCTGTTCCACTATAGATATGGTTGGGGATTTCTCTCATGATAGTCATTTTCCTATAGGGTGGATTTGTTTTCAACCTGTGGTTTTTTGCAAGGGTTTTCAGTTTCATGCATGAGGCCAACAATATTTTGGTTGGGAGAATTTGTTTTTTCTCTGGGCCTAGTTTGATCCCTTATCTTTCCCTCTCTCCTCCCATAGACAACCTCATAGTTTTCCCTAGGTTCCTTTTCATCCATTCTTCTCGATATTTGGGTGATAGCTTTGTAGTTGAGGATGAAGATATTCCTTTGTCTGATTCTTTTGGCCTTGTCCTATGATGGATAGGGTGGGATTGTGGTGATGCCTCCTTGCATGATTTTGTCCCTCCATCCTACCTCCATGAGTTGGATTTTATGACTATTTACAGTATGATGTATGTCTCGAATAATGATATTTTTGTGCTTGAATTATCCTTATGTTGGTTTGTGGTGAAGCACATGGAATATTATAATACAATGTTGGGATGGTTTAAATTGTCATATGATTATACCTAGCATTTTAAACTAACATAGATTAGTGTAGGTTAGGGAATTTGCATCCTGCATTTCACTTGTATATATGTTGCATCAAGCATTCATGCTGGTATAATCTTGCATATTTATTGTATATATTTCATTTTCATTTTCACATTATGAATACATGTTAGGAAATTACACTTAATACTTTTATATTATTGCTTTATCATTTTGTAGCCAAGGAATTTTTTTTTTAGCATGGTTTTGGATTTATCATTGACGTTGTTGGATCACATCCACTGGTAGATACTTCTAAAGGGTGTTGTTGGTTGAAGTGGGTGTAGGAATGTAGGTATTGTACAACCAGATATTATGAGGTTCTCATGCACTCTACGATGACCACATGTCCCCGTGTGGGAGCTATATGTTAACCCTCCCATGTCCATGGGTAACTAGAGGATATCATGTCTCATGGCCCACAATGGAGAACATGATCCATACCATGATCATGATCAACATGTCCACATATGGCAGCCCAACAACCCCCTTCATTCACCTTTACAGCTACAGGTCAACCAAGGCTCATCACATCCAAGCAACCTAGAGTATGGGGGATGGTAAGCCATCATCACCATGAGGTATATTTGTCCTTCTTTCATGCAAAATGTTGTTCTTAGTTTTTTAGGCATGTGCATGAGGATGTTTGGTTGAAGTTGGATAATGAATAATTGGTTTGGGAAATTGTGTCAGTTTCATTGTTTCACCTTGGTGGTCAACTTTTGTGCCTTAGTCCCATGTTGTCACTTCCCACGGAAAAGGGGTACTATTGGGGGGGACTCACAAGGGTAACATTCCATTCCCCATCGTACTTAACACTTTCCATCATGGAGCCTCTCATAGTGTACTAAATTTCAACAATAGTTCATTGTCCATTCTCTCATGAGAAGAGGGGTTGAAGGCCCAAAGGTTGTTTCATACATACTAATAAAAGAATAAGAAACTAATGATAAAGAAAGAAAGGAATGATATCAAAAAAGGAATAAAAAAATCCATTCCAAACTTGAGTTATAATGTTTTAGTGCTCGCCCCGGTCCCAAATAGAAGTTCTACGGCTTGAAACCTTATTGTTGGGTGCAGGCCTATTTTGAGGGAATACCTATTTTTGGAGAATAAAACCCAGTTTTAGAGAAGAACAACTGGCAGGAAAAGCAACACGTGAAAGGGAAAGCACATGCAAGGGAGGAAAGCATGAAAGGCACACAAGTAGGAAAACCTAACCATGTTAGGGTTAGTGTTTTGGAAAGATATTGTAATGGCCAATGAGCTTGTAAAAAAATATAAATAAGAACCTAGGAGGTCTAGGTTAGGCTTCGACAGGGGAGAGATTATTGTGGGTCGAAGTGTGTTCCAAGTAGTGATTCGGGTTTTGATCTATTGTGATACATTTTTGTAAGTTTTTGAGTTGTAGGAGAGTAAGGTATCTAGATATTGAAGGTTAGATCACAAGATGAGGATCCTGGTGTGATCTAGTCCACCTCACATAGGTTGTGGAACATGTTTCATAATTGTATGATCAAAATTGTAGTGCACGCAGCGCCTTATTTTGCATAAATCTAAATAAAAGAGCCTAAGAAGAAAGATCTTTTTGGACGTAGGCTAGGAGGGGGTGAACCATGATAAAACTTGTGTCATGTGTGATGATGGAATGTCTGTTTACTTTTTGTTAAGGGTTGATCATCTTTAATGTTTGTTAATGATTGATTTACACATATGTGGTTAGCTAGATCTATTTGATTACAT